>CAJQUN010001444.1:0-66694 GCA_907163345.1 Haberlea rhodopensis
TTCATTTTCTTGGTTCGAATAAGTATTTGAGAAATTTTAACAATTTCGGACGTTTTTTTGATTTTTTGATAAATTTCTATTTCGTGCAATTATAAGAGTGTGTCTTGAGTACATAATTTTCTTGGTTGGAAGAAGGTTTTGAGAAATTTTCAGAAAATACGTAAGTTTTTTGATTTTTGATAAATTCGATTTGTGCGAATATTCGAGTATATGTCTTGAGTACATCATTTTCTTGGTTCGAATAAGTATTTGAGAAATTTTAACAATTTCGGACGTTTTTTTGATTTTGGATAATTTCTATTTCGTGCAATTATAAGAGTATGTGTCTTGAGTACATAATTTCTTGGTTGGAAGAAGGTTTTGAGAAATTTTCAGAATTACGTAAGTTTTTTGATTTTTTGATAAATTTGATTTCGTGCGAATATTCGAGTATATGTCTGAGTTATCATTTTCTAGGTTCGAATAAGTATTTGAGAAATTTTAACAATTTCGGACGTTTTTTTGATTTTGGATAAATTTCTATTTCGTGCAATTATAAGAGTATGTGTCTTGAGTACATAATTTCTTGGTTGGAAGAAGGTTTTGAGAAATTTTCAGAATTACGTAAGTTTTTTGATTTTTTGATAAATTTCGATTTCGTGCGAATATTCGAGTATATGTCTAGAGTACATCATTTTTGGTTCGAATAAGTATTTGAGAAATTTTAACAATTTCGGACGTTTTTTTGATTTTTGGATAAATTTCTATTTCGTGCAATTATAAGAGTATGTGTCTTGAGTACATAATTTTCTTGGTTGGAAGAAGGTTTTGAGAAATTTTCAGAAAATACGTAAGTTTTTTGATTTTTTGATAAATTCCGATTTCGTGCGAATATTCGAGTATATGTCTAGAGTACATCATTTTCTTGGTTCGAATAAGTATTTGAGAAATTTTAACAATTTCGGACGTTTTTTTGATTTTTGGATAAATTTCTATTTCGTGCAATTATAAGAGTATGTGTCTTGAGTACATAATTTTCTTGGTTGGAAGAAGGTTTTGAGAAATTTTCAGAAATACGTAAGTTTTTTGATTTTTTGATAAATTTCGATTTCGTGCGAATATTCGAGTATATGTCTAGAGTACATCATTTTCTTGGTTCGAATAAGTATTTGAGAAATTTTAACAATTTCGGACGTTTTTTTGATTTTTTGATAAATTTCTATTTCGTGCAATTATAAGAGTATGTGTCTTGAGTACATAATTTCTTGGTTGGAAGAAGGTTTTGAGAAATTTTCAGAAAATACGTAAGTTTTTTGATTTTTTGATAAATTTCGATTTCGTGCGAATATTCGAGTATATGTCTTGAGTACATCATTTTCTTGGTTCGAATAAGTATTTGAGAAATTTTAACAATTTCGGACGTTTTTTGATTTTTGGATAAATTTCTATTTCGTGCAATTATAAGAGTATGTGTCTTGAGTACATAATTTTCTTGGTTGGAAGAAGGTTTTGAGAAATTTTCAGAATTACGTTAAGTTTTTTGATTTTTTGATAAATTTCGATTTCGTGCGAATATTCGAGTATATGTTTTGATTATATCATTTTTCTGGTTCGAATAAATTATTTGAGAAATTTAAACATTTCGGATGTTTTATGTTTTGATAAATTTATATTTCGTGCAAATTATTAGGTATGTGTCTTGATACATTGTTATCTTGGTTGGAAGAAGGTTTTGAGAAATTTCGAATTACGTAAGTTTTTTGATTTTTGATAAATTTCGATTTCGTGCGAATATTCGAGTATATGTCTTGAGTAATCATTTTCTTGGTTCGAATAAGTATTTGAGAAATTTTAACAATTTCGGACGTTTTTTTGATTTTGTTGATAAATTTCTATTTCGTGCAATTATAAGAGTATGTGTCTTGAGTACATAATTTCTTGGTTGGAAGAAGGTTTTGAGAAATTTTCAGAATTACGTAAGTTTTTTGATTTTTTGATAAATTCGATTTCGTGCGAATATTCGAGTATATGTCTTGAGTACATCATTTTCTTGGTTCGAATAAGTATTTGAGAAATTTTAACAATTTCGGACGTTTTTTTGATTTTTGATAAATTTCTATTTCGTGCAATTATAAGAGTATGTGTCTTGAGTAAATAATTTTCTTGGTTGGAAGAAGGTTTTGAGAAATTTTCAGAATTACGTAAGTTTTTTGATTTTTTGATAAATTTGATTTCGTGCGAATATTCGAGTATATGTCTTGAGTACATCATTTTCTTGGTTCGAATAAGTATTTGAGAAATTTTAACAATTTCGGACGTTTTTTTGATTTTGGATAAATTTCTATTTCGTGCAATTATAAGAGTATGTGTCTTGAGTACATATTTCTTGGTTGGAAGAAGGTTTGAGAAATTTTCAGAATTAAGTTTTTTGATTTTTTGATAAATTTCGATTTCGTGCGAATATTCGAGTATATGTCTTGAGTACATCATTTTCTTGGTTCGAATAAGTATTTGAGAAATTTTAACAATTTCGGACGTTTTTTTGATTTTTTGATAAATTTCTATTTCGTGCAATTATAAGAGTATGTGTCTTGAGTAATAATTTTCTTGGTTGGAAGAAGGTTTTGAGAAATTTTCAGAAATTACGTAAGTTTTTTGATTTTTTGATAAATTTCGATTTCGTGCGAATATTCGAGTATATGTCTGAGTATATCATTTTCTGGTTCGAATAAGTATTTGAGAAATTTTAACAATTTCGGACGTTTTTTTGATTTTTTGGATAAATTTCTATTTCGTGCAATTATAAGAGTATGTGTCTTGAGTACATAATTTCTTGGTTGAAGAATTTGAGAAATTTTACAATTTAGGACGTTTTCTAATTTCGTTTTTTTGCAATTATAAGAGTATGTGTCTTGAGTACATAATTTTGGTTTTTTGAAGAAGGTTTGAGAAATTTTCAGAATTACGTAAGTTTTTTGATTTTTTTTTTGATAAATTCCGATTTCGTGCGAATATTCGAGTATATGTCTAGAGTACATCATTTTCTTGGTTCGAATAAGTATTTGAGAAATTTTAACAATTTCGGACGTTTTTTTGATTTTTTGATAAATTTCTTTTCGTGCAATTATAAGAGTATGTGTCTTGAGTACATAATTTTCTTGGTTGGAAGAAGGTTTTGAGAAATTTTCAGAATTACGTAAGTTTTTTGATTTTTTGATAAATTCGATTTCGTGCGAATATTCGAGTATATGTCTTGAGTATATCATTTTCTTGGTTCGAATAAGTATTTGAGAAATTTTAACAATTTCGGACGTTTTTTTGATTTTTGATAAATTTCTATTTCGTGCAATTATAAGAGTATGTGTCTTGAGTACATTTTTCTTGGTTGGAAGAAGGTTTTGAGAAATTTTCAGAATTACGTAAGTTTTTTGATTTTTTGATAAATTTCGATTTCGTGCGAATATTCGAGTATATGTCTAGAGTACATCATTTTCTTGGTTCGAATAAGTATTTGAGAAATTTTAACAATTTCGGACGTTTTTTGATTTTTTGATAAATTTCTATTTCGTGCAATTATAAGAGTATGTGTCTTGAGTACATAATTTTCTTGGTTGGAAGAAGGTTTTGAGAAATTTTCAGAAATTACGTAAGTTTTTTGATTTTTTGATAAATTTCGATTTCGTGCGAATATTCGAGTATATGTCTTGAGTACATCATTTTCTTGGTTCGAATAAGTATTTGAGAAATTTTAACAATTTCGGACGTTTTTTTGATTTTTTGATAAATTTCTATTTCGTGCAATTATAAGAGTATGTGTCTTGAGTACATAATTTTCTTGGTTGGAAGAAGGTTTTGAGAAATTTTCAGAATTACGTAAGTTTTTTGATTTTTTGATAAATTTCGATTTCGTGCGAATATTCGAGTATATGTCTAGAGTACATCATTTTCTTGGTTCGAATAAGTATTTGAGAAATTTTAACAATTTCGGACGTTTTTTTGATTTTTTGATAAATTTCTATTTCGTGCAATTATAAGAGTATGTGTCTTGAGTACATAATTTCTTGGTTGGAAGAAGGTTTTGAGAAATTTTCAGAATTACGTAAGTTTTTTGATTTTTTGATAAATTTCGATTTCGTGCGAATATTCGAGTATATGTCTAGAGTACATCATTTTCTTGGTTCGAATAAGTATTTGAGAAATTTTAACAATTTCGGACGTTTTTTTGATTTTTGATAAATTTCTATTTCGTGCAATTATAAGAGTATGTGTCTTGAGTACATAATTTTCTTGGTTGGAAGAAGGTTTTGAGAAATTTTCAGAATTACGTAAGTTTTTTGATTTTTTGATAAATTTCGATTTCGTGCGAATATTCGAGTATATGTCTTGAGTACATCATTTTCTTGGTTCGAATAAGTATTTGAGAAATTTTAACAATTTCGGACGTTTTTTTTGATTTTTGATAAATTTCTATTTCGTGCAATTATAAGAGTATGTGTCTTGAGTACATAATTTTCTTGGTTGGAAGAAGGTTTTGAGAAATTTTCAGAATTACGTAAGTTTTTTGATTTTTTGATAAATTTCGATTTCGTGCGAATATTCGAGTATATGTCTTGAGTACATCATTTTCTTGGTTCGAATAAGTATTTGAGAAATTTTAACAATTTCGGACGTTTTTTTGATTTTTGATAAATTTCTATTTCGTGCAATTATAAGAGTATGTGTCTTGAGTACATAATTTTCTTGGTTGGAAGAAGGTTTTGAGAAATTTTCAGAATTACGTAAGTTTTTTGATTTTTTGATAAATTTCGATTTCGTGCGAATATTCGAGTATATGTCTAGAGTACATCATTTTCTTGGTTCGAATAAGTATTTGAGAAATTTTAACAATTTCGGACGTTTTTTTGATTTTTTGATAAATTTCTATTTCGTGCAATTATAAGAGTATGTGTCTTGAGTACATAATTTCTTGGTTGGAAGAAGGTTTTGAGAAATTTTCAGAATTACGTAAGTTTTTTGATTTTTTGATAAATTTCGATTTCGTGCGAATATTCGAGTATATGTCTTGAGTACATCATTTTCTTGGTTCGAATAAGTATTTGAGAAATTTTAACAATTTCGGACGTTTTTTTGATTTTTGATAAATTTCTATTTCGTGCAATTATAAGAGTATGTGTCTTGAGTACATAATTTTCTTGGTTTTGAATTTGAGAAATTTTAAACAATTTCGGTACGTTTTTTTTTTTTTTTGGATATAAATTTCTATTTCGTGCAATTATAAGAGTATGTGTCTTGAGTACATAATTTGGTTGGAAGAAGGTTTTGAGAAATTTTCAGAATTACGTAAGTTTTTTGATTTTTTGATAAATTTCGATTTCGTGCGAATATTCGAGTATATGTCTAGAGTACATCATTTTCTTGGTTCGAATAAGTATTTGAGAAATTTTAACAATTTCGGACGTTTTTTTGATTTTTTGATAAATTTCTATTTCGTGCAATTATAAGAGTATGTGTCTTGAGTACATAATTTCTTGGTTGGAAGAAGGTTTTGAGAAATTTTCAGAATTACGTAAGTTTTTTGATTTTTTGATAAATTTCGATTTCGTGCGAATATTCGAGTATATGTCTTGAGTACATCATTTTCTTGGTTCGAATAAGTATTTGAGAAATTTTAACAATTTCGGACGTTTTTTTGATTTTTGATAAATTTCTATTTCGTGCAATTATAAGAGTATGTGTCTTGAGTACATAATTTTCTTGGTTGGAAGAAGGTTTTGAGAAATTTTCAGAATTACGTAAGTTTTTTGATTTTTTGATAAATTTCGATTTCGTGCGAATATTCGAGTATATGTCTTGAGTACATCATTTTCTTGGTTCGAATAAGTATTTGAGAAATTTTAACAATTTCGGACGTTTTTTTGATTTTTGATAAATTTCTATTTCGTGCAATTATAAGAGTATGTGTCTTGAGTACATAATTTTCTTGGTTGGAAGAAGGTTTTGAGAAATTTTCAGAATTACGTAAGTTTTTTGATTTTTTGATAAATTTCGATTTCGTGCGAATATTCGAGTATATGTCTTGAGTACATCATTTTCTTGGTTCGAATAAGTATTTGAGAAATTTTAACAATTTCGGACGTTTTTTTTTTTTTTGATAAATTTCTATTTCGTGCAATTATAAGAGTATGTGTCTTGAGTACATAATTTTCTTGGTTGGAAGAAGGTTTTGAGAAATTTTCAGAATTACGTAAGTTTTTTGATTTTTTGATAAATTTCGATTTCGTGCGAATATTCGAGTATATGTCTTGAGTACATCATTTTCTTGGTTCGAATAAGTATTTGAGAAATTTTAACAATTTCGGACGTTTTTTTGATTTTTTGATAAATTTCTATTTCGTGCAATTATAAGAGTATGTGTCTTGAGTACATAATTTTCTTGGTTGGAAGAAGGTTTTGAGAAATTTTCAGAATTACGTAAGTTTTTTGATTTTTTGATAAATTTCGATTTCGTGCGAATATTCGAGTATATGTCTTGAGTACATCATTTTCTTGGTTCGAATAAGTATTTGAGAAATTTTAACAATTTCGGACGTTTTTTTGATTTTTGATAAATTTCTATTTCGTGCAATTATAAGAGTATGTGTCTTGAGTACATAATTTTCTTGGTTGGAAGAAGGTTTTGAGAAATTTTCAGAATTACGTAAGTTTTTTGATTTTTTGATAAATTTCGATTTCGTGCGAATATTCGAGTATATGTCTTGAGTACATCATTTTCTTGGTTCGAATAAGTATTTGAGAAATTTTAACAATTTCGGACGTTTTTTTGATTTTTGATAAATTTCTATTTCGTGCAATTATAAGAGTATGTGTCTTGAGTACATAATTTTCTTGGTTGGAAGAAGGTTTTGAGAAATTTTCAGAATTACGTAAGTTTTTTGATTTTTTGATAAATTTCGATTTCGTGCGAATATTCGAGTATATGTCTTGAGTACATCATTTTCTTGGTTCGAATAAGTATTTGAGAAATTTTAACAATTTCGGACGTTTTTTTGATTTTTGATAAATTTCTATTTCGTGCAATTATAAGAGTATGTGTCTTGAGTACATAATTTTCTTGGTTGGAAGAAGGTTTTGAGAAATTTTCAGAATTACGTAAGTTTTTTGATTTTTTGATAAATTTCGATTTCGTGCGAATATTCGAGTATATGTCTAGAGTACATCATTTTCTTGGTTCGAATAAGTATTTGAGAAATTTTAACAATTTCGGACGTTTTTTTGATTTTTGATAAATTTCTATTTCGTGCAATTATAAGAGTATGTGTCTTGAGTACATAATTTTCTTGGTTGGAAGAAGGTTTTGAGAAATTTTCAGAATTACGTAAGTTTTTTGATTTTTTGATAAATTTCGATTTCGTGCGAATATTCGAGTATATGTCTTGAGTACATCATTTTCTTGGTTCGAATAAGTATTTGAGAAATTTTAACAATTTCGGACGTTTTTTTGATTTTTGATAAATTTCTATTTCGTGCAATTATAAGAGTATGTGTCTTGAGTACATAATTTTCTTGGTTGGAAGAAGGTTTTGAGAAATTTTCAGAATTACGTAAGTTTTTTGATTTTTTGATAAATTTCGATTTCGTGCGAATATTCGAGTATATGTCTTGAGTACATCATTTTCTTGGTTCGAATAAGTATTTGAGAAATTTTAACAATTTCGGACGTTTTTTTGATTTTTGATAAATTTCTATTTCGTGCAATTATAAGAGTATGTGTCTTGAGTACATAATTTTCTTGGTTGGAAGAAGGTTTTGAGAAATTTTCAGAATTACGTAAGTTTTTTGATTTTTTGATAAATTTCGATTTCGTGCGAATATTCGAGTATATGTCTAGAGTACATCATTTTCTTGGTTCGAATAAGTATTTGAGAAATTTTAACAATTTCGGACGTTTTTTTGATTTTTGATAAATTTCTATTTCGTGCAATTATAAGAGTATGTGTCTTGAGTACATAATTTTCTTGGTTGGAAGAAGGTTTTGAGAAATTTTCAGAATTACGTAAGTTTTTTGATTTTTTGATAAATTTCGATTTCGTGCGAATATTCGAGTATATGTCTTGAGTACATCATTTTCTTGGTTCGAATAAGTATTTGAGAAATTTTAACAATTTCGGACGTTTTTTTGATTTTTTGATAAATTTCTATTTCGTGCAATTATAAGAGTATGTGTCTTGAGTACATAATTTCTTGGTTGGAAGAAGGTTTTGAGAAATTTTCAGAATTACGTAAGTTTTTTGATTTTTTGATAAATTTCGATTTCGTGCGAATATTCGAGTATATGTCTTGAGTACATCATTTTCTTGGTTCGAATAAGTATTTGAGAAATTTTAACAATTTCGGACGTTTTTTTGATTTTTGATAAATTTCTATTTCGTGCAATTATAAGAGTATGTGTCTTGAGTACATAATTTTCTTGGTTGGAAGAAGGTTTTGAGAAATTTTCAGAATTACGTAAGTTTTTTGATTTTTTGATAAATTTCGATTTCGTGCGAATATTCGAGTATATGTCTTGAGTACATCATTTTCTTGGTTCGAATAAGTATTTGAGAAATTTTAACAATTTCGGACGTTTTTTTGATTTTTGATAAATTTCTATTTCGTGCAATTATAAGAGTATGTGTCTTGAGTACATAATTTTCTTGGTTGGAAGAAGGTTTTGAGAAATTTTCAGAATTACGTAAGTTTTTTGATTTTTTGATAAATTTCGATTTCGTGCGAATATTCGAGTATATGTCTAGAGTACATCATTTTCTTGGTTCGAATAAGTATTTGAGAAATTTTAACAATTTCGGACGTTTTTTTGATTTTTTGATAAATTTCTATTTCGTGCAATTATAAGAGTATGTGTCTTGAGTACATAATTTTCTTGGTTGGAAGAAGGTTTTGAGAAATTTTCAGAATTACGTAAGTTTTTTGATTTTTTGATAAATTTCGATTTCGTGCGAATATTCGAGTATATGTCTTGAGTACATCATTTTCTTGGTTCGAATAAGTATTTGAGAAATTTTAACAATTTCGGACGTTTTTTTGATTTTTGATAAATTTCTATTTCGTGCAATTATAAGAGTATGTGTCTTGAGTACATAATTTCTTGGTTGGAAGAAGGTTTTGAGAAATTTTCAGAATTACGTAAGTTTTTTGATTTTTTGATAAATTTCGATTTCGTGCGAATATTCGAGTATATGTCTAGAGTACATCATTTTCTTGGTTCGAATAAGTATTTGAGAAATTTTAACAATTTCGGACGTTTTTTTGATTTTTTGATAAATTTCTATTTCGTGCAATTATAAGAGTATGTGTCTTGAGTACATAATTTTCTTGGTTGGAAGAAGGTTTTGAGAAATTTTCAGAATTACGTAAGTTTTTTGATTTTTTGATAAATTTCGATTTCGTGCGAATATTCGAGTATATGTCTTGAGTACATCATTTTCTTGGTTCGAATAAGTATTTGAGAAATTTTAACAATTTCGGACGTTTTTTTTATGTTTGATAAATTTCTATTTCGTGCAATTTAAGAGTATGTGTCTTGACTACATTGTTATCTTGGTTGGAAGAAGGTTTGTGAAATTTTCAAAATTACGTAAAGTTTTTTTGATTTTTTGATAATTCCGATTTCCTGAGAATATTCAAGTATGTCTAAGTACATCATTTTCTTGGTTCGAATAAGTATTTGAGAAATTTTAACAATTTCGAGACGTTTGTTTTTATTTTTTGATAAATTTCTATTTCGTGCAATTTTAAGAGTATGTGTCTTGACTACATTGTTATTTTGGTTGGAAGAAGGTTTTTGAGAAATTTTCAAAATTACGTAAGTTTTTTGATTTTTTTCGATAAATTTCGATTTCGTCCGAATATTCGAGATATGTTTGAGTATATCATTTCTTGGTTCGAATAAGTATTTGAGAAAGTTTAACAATTTCGGACGTTTTTTTATGTTTTGATAAATTTCTATTTCGTAGCAATTACTAAAGAGTATGTGTCTTGAGTACATAATTTTCTTGGTTGGAAGAAGGTTTTGAGAAATTTTAGAATACGTATGTTTTTTTGATTTTTGATAAATTCCGATTCGTGCGATATTCGGAGTATATGTCTAGAGTGTATCATTTTCTAGGTTCGATAATATTGAGAAATTGTAACATTCGGACGTTTTTTTTTTGATTTTTTTATAAATTCTTTTACTTGCAATTATAAGAGTACAATGTGTTTTGAGTAAATAATTTTCTTGGTTGGAGAAGGTTTTGAGAAATTTTCATTTTCTTCGTTTCGAATAAGTACTTGAGAAATTGTAACAATTTCGGACGTTTTTTTTATGTTTTGATAAATTTCTATTCGTGCAATTATAAGAGTAGTGTCTTGAATACATTGTTATCTTGGTTGGAGAAGGTTTTGAGAAATTTTCAGAATTGCATAAGTTTTTTGATTTTTGATAAATTTCCGATTTCCTGAGAATATTCAAGTATATGTATAGTACATCATTTTCTTGGTTCGAATAAGTATTTGAGAATTTTAACAATTTCGGACGTTTTTTTTTATGTTTTGATAAATTTCTATTTCGTGAATTTTAAGAGTATGTGTCTTGACTACATTGTTATTTTGGTTGGAAGAAGGTTTTTGAGAAAATTTTCAGAATTACTTAAGTTTTTTGATTTCTTGTTAAATTTCGATTTCGTGAGAATATTCGAGTATATTTTTTGATTATATCATTTTCTTGGTTCGAATAAATATTTGAGAAATTGTTAACAATTTCGGACGTTTTTTTTTTTATGTTTTGATAAGTTCTATTTCGTGCAATTATAAAAGTATGTGTTTTGAGTACATTGTTATCTTGGGTTGGAAGAAAGTTTTGAGAAATTTTCCGAATTACTTAAGTGTTTTTGATTTTTTGATAAATTCCGATTTCGTGAGGAATATTCGAGTATATGTCTAGAGTACATCATTTTCTTGGTTTCGAATAAGTATTTGAGAAATTTTAACAAATTTTGGACGTTTTTTTGATTTTTTGATAATTTCTATTTCGTGCAATTGCGTATGTGTCTTGAGTACATTGTTTTCTTGTTGGAAGAAGGTTTTGATTTTTTGAAAATCGTAAGTTTTTTTGATTTTTTGATAAATTTCGATTTCGTGCGAATATACGAGTATATGTTTTGAGTAGATCAATTTTCTTGGTTCGAATAAGTATTTGAGAAATTTTACCAATTTCGGACGTTTTTTTTATGTTTTGATAAATTTCTATTTCGTTGTAATTATAAGAGTATGTGTCTTCACTACATTATTATTTTGGTTGGAAGAAGGTTTTGACAAAATTTTCAGAATTACGTAAGTATTTTTGATTTTTTGGTTAAATTTCGATTTCGTGGCGAATATTCGAGTATATGTTTTGAGTATATCATTTTCTTGGTTCGAATAAGTATTTGAGAAATTTTTAACAATTTCGGACGTTTTTTTTTTTTTATGTTTGATAAATTTCTATTTTGTGCAATTATAAGAGTATGTGTCTTGAGTACATTGTTATCTTGGTTGGAAGAAGGTTTTGAGAAATTTTCAAAATTGCGTAAGATTTTTAAATTTTTGATAAATTCCGATTTCGTGAGAATATTCGTTGTATATGTCTAGAGTACATCATTTTCTTGGTTCGAATAAGTATTTGAGAAATTTTAACAATTTTCGGACGTTTTTTGATTTTTTGATAAGTTTCTATTTCGTGCAATTGTAAGAGTATGTGTCTTGAGTACATTGTTTTTCTTGGTTGGAAGAAGGTTTTGAAAAATTTTCAGAAAATACGTATGTTTTTTGATTTTTTGATAAATTCCGATCTCGTACGAATATTCGAGTACATGTTTGAGTATATCATTTTTTTGGTTCGAATAAGTATTTGAGAAATTTTAAACAATTTCAGACGTTTTTTTTTTTTTTTGATGTTTTGATAAATTTCTATTTCGTGCACTTATAAGAGTATGTGTCTTGAGTACATTGTTATCTTGGTTGGAAGAAGGTTTTGTGAAATTTTCAGAATTACGTAAAGTTTTTTGATTTTTTGATTAAATTCCGATTTCCTGAGAATATTCAAGTATATGTCTAGTACATCCATTTTCTTGGTTCGAATAAGTATTTGAGAAATTTAACAATTTCGGACGTTTTTTTTTTATTTTTTGATAAATTTCTATTTCGTGCAATTTTTAAGAGTATGTGTCTTGACTACATTGTTATTTTGGTTGGAAAGAAGGGGTTTTTGAGAAATTTTCAAAATTACGTAAGGTTTTTTGATTTTTCGATAAATTTCGATTTCGTCCGAATATTCGAGTATATGTTTTGATTATATCATTTTCTTGGTTCGAATAAGTATTTGAGAAAGTTTAACAATTTCGGACGTTTTTTTGTATGTTTGAGTATGTGTCTTGAGTACATAATTTTCTTGGTTTTTGGTTTTGGAAAATTTCTATTTCGTGCAAGAGTATTGTCTTGAGTACATTTTTCTTGGTTGGAAGAAGGTTTTGAGAAATTTTCAGAATTACGTAAGTTTTTTGATTTTTTGATAAATTCGATTTCGTGCGAATATTCGAGTATATGTCTTGAGTACATCATTTTCTTGGTTCGAATAAGTATTTGAGAAATTTTAACAATTTCGGACGTTTTTTTGATTTTTTGATAAATTTCTATTTCGTGCAATTATAAGAGTATGTGTCTTGAGTACATAATTTTCTTGGTTGGAAGAAGGTTTTGAGAAATTTTCAGAATTACGTAAGTTTTTTGATTTTTTGATAAATTTCGATTTCGTGCGAATATTCGAGTATATGTCTTGAGTACATCATTTTCTTGGTTCGAATAAGTATTTGAGAAATTTTAACAATTTCGGACGTTTTTTTGATTTTTGATAAATTTCTATTTCGTGCAATTATAGAGTATGTGTCTTGAGTACATTGTTATCTTGGTTGGAAGAAGGTTTTGAGAAATTTTCCGAATTACGTAAGTTTTTTGATTTTTGATAAATTCCGATTTCGTAGAATGAGAATATTAGAGTATATGTCTAGAGTACATCATTTTCTTGGTTCGAATACGTATTTGAGAAATTTTAGCAATTTCGGATGTTTTTTTGATTTTTTGATAAATTTCTATTTCGTTTGCAATTATAAGAGTATGTGTCTTGACTACATTGTATTTTGGTTGGAAGAAGGTTTTGAGAAATTTTCAGAATTACGTAAGTTTTTTTGATTTTTTGATAAATTTCGATTTCTTGCGAATATTTGAAGTATATGTTTTGAGTATATCATTTTCTTGGTTCGAATAAGTATTTGAGAAATTTTAACAATTTCAAACTTTTTTTTTTATGTTTTGATAAATTTCTATTTCGTGCAATTATAAGAGTATGTGGCTTGAGTACATTGTTATCTTGGTTGGAAAAAGGTTTTGGTGAAATTTTCAAAATTACGTAAGTTTTTTGATTTTTTGATAAATTCCGATTTCCTGCAGAATATTCAAGTATATGTCTAGAGTACATCATTTTCTTGGTTCGAATAAGTATTTGAGAAATTTTAACAATTTCGGACGTTTTTTTTTTTATTTTTGATAAATTTCTATTTCGTGCAATTTTAAGAGTATGTGTCTTGACTACATTGTTATTTGGTTGGAAGAAGGTTTTGAGAAATTTCAAAATTACGTAAGTTTTTTGATTTTTCGATAAATTTCGATTTCGTCCGAATATTCGAGTATATGTTTTGATTATATCATTTTCTTGGTTCGAATAAGTATTTGAGAAAGTTTAACAATTTCGGACGTTTTTTTTTTATGTTTTGATAAATTTCTATTTCGTGCAATTATAAGAGTATGGTCTTGAGTACATTGTTATCTTGGTTGGAAGAAGGTTTTGAGAAATTTTCCGAATTACGTAAGTTTTTTGATTTTTGGATAAATTTCCGATTTCCTGAGAATATTCAAGTATATGTCTAGTACAATCATTTTCTTGGTTCGAATAAGTATTTGAGAAATTTTAACAATTCGGACGTTTTTTTTTTTTATTTTTTTGATAAATTTCTATTTCGTGCAATTTTAAGAGTATGTGTCTTGACTACATTGTTATTTTGGTTGGAAGAAGGTTTTGAGAAATTTTCAAAATTACGTAAGTTTTTTGATTTTTCGATAAATTTCGATTTCGTCCGAATATTCGAGTATATGTTTTGATTATATCATTTTCTTGGTTCGAATAAGTATTTGAGAAAGTTTAACAATTCGGACGTTTTTTTTTTATGTTTTGATAAATTTCTATTTCGTGCAATTATAAGAGTATGTGTCTTGAGTACATTGTTACCTTGGTTGGAAGAAGGTTTTGAGAAATTTTCCGAATTACGTAAGTTTTTTGATTTTTTGATAAATTCCGATTTCGTGAGAATAATTAGAGTATATGTCTAGAGTACATCATTTTCTTGGTTCGAATACGTATTTGAGAAATTTTAGCAATTTCGGATTGTTTTTTTGATTTTTGATAAATTTCTATTCGTAGTGCAATTATAAGAGTATGTGTCTTGACTACATGTTATTTTGGTTGGAAGAAGGTTTTGAGAAATTTTCAGAATTACGTAAGTTTTTGATTTTTTGATAAATTTCGATTTCTTTGCGAATATTTGAGTATATGTTTTGAGTATATCATTTTCTTGGTTCGAATAAGTATTTGAGAAATTTTAACAATTTCAAACTTTTTTTTATGTTTTGATAAATTTCTATTTCGTGCAATTATAAGAGTATGTGGCTTAGAGTACATTGTTATCTTGGTTGGAAAAAGGTTTTGTGAAATTTCAAGAATTACGTAAGTTTTTTGATTTTTTGATAAATTCCGATTTCCTGAGAATATTCAAGTATATGTCTAGAGTACATCATTTTCTTGGTTCGAATAAGTATTTGAGAATTTTTAACAATTTCGGACATTATTTTTGATTTTTTTATAAATTTCTATTTCGTGCAATTATAAGAGTATGTATCTTGACTACATTGTTATTTGGTTGGAAGAAGGTTTTGAGAAATTTTCAGAATTACGTAAGTTTTTTGATTTTTTGATAAATTTAGATTTCGTGCGAATATTCGAGTATATTTTTGATTATATCATTTTCTTGGTTCGAATAAATATTTGAGAAATTTAAACAATTTCGGACGTTTTTTTTATGTTTTGATAAATTTATATTTCGTGCAATTATTAGAGTATGTGTCTTGTGTACATTGTTATCTTGGTTGGAAGAAGGTTTTGAGAAATTTTCCGAATTACGTAGTGTTTTGATTTTTTGATAAATTCCGATTTCGTGATGAATATTCGAGTATATGTCTAGAGTACATCATTTTCTTGGTGCGAATAAGTATTTTAGAAATTTTAACAATTTCGGACATTTTTTTGATTTTTTGATAAATTTTTATTTCGTGAAATTATAAGAGTATGTGTCTTGAGTACATTGTTATCTTTGTTGGAAGAAGGTTTTGAGAAATTTTCAAAATAACGTAAGTTTTTGATTTTTGATAAATTCCGATTTCGTGCGAATGTTCGAGTAACATGTCTAGAGTACATCATTTTCATGGTTCAAAGAAGTATTTGAGAAATTCTAACAATTTCGGACGTTTTTTTGATTTTTTGATAAATTTCTTTTTCGTGCAATTATAAGAGTATGTGTCTTGAGTAAATAATTTTCTTGGTTGGAAGAAGATTTTGAGAAAATTTTCAGAAATACGTAAGTTTTTTGATTTTTCGATAAATTTCGATTTCGTGTTAATATTCGGGTATATGTTTTGAGTATATCATTTTCTTGGTTCGAATAAGTATTTGAGAAATTTTACCTATTTCGGACGTTTTTCTTGATGTATTGATAAATTTCAATTTCGTGCAATTATAAGAATATGTGTCTTCACTAGATTACTAATTTTTGTTGGAAGAAGGTTTTGAGAAATTTTCAGAATTACGTAAGTTTTTTGATTTTTGTTAAATTTTGATTTCGTGCGAATATTCGAGTATATGTTTTGAGTATATCATTTTTCTTGGTTCGAATAAGTATTTGAGAAATTTTAACAATTTCCGACGTTTTTTTTGATGTTTGATAAATTTATATTTCGTGCAATTATAAGAGTATGTGTCATGAGTACATGTGTTATCTTGGTTGGAAGAAGGTTTTGAGAAATTTTCAAAATTACGTAAGTTTTTGATTTTTGATAAATTCCGATTTCGTGCGAATGTTCGAGTACATGTCTAGAGTACATCATTTTCATGGTTCAAAGAAGTATGTATGAGAAATTCTAACAATTTCGGACGTTTTTTTGATTTTTTTGATAAATTTCTTTTTCGTGCAATTATAAGAGTATGTGTCTTGAGTAAATAATTTTCTTGGTTGGAAGAAGATTTGAGAAATTTTCAGAAATACGTAAGTTTTTGATTTTTCGATAAATTTCGATTTCGTGTTAATATTCGGGTATATGTTTTGAGTATATCATTTTCTTGGTTCGAATAAGTATTTGAGAAATTTTAACAATTTCGGACGTTTTTTTTTATTTTTTGATAAATTTCTATTTCGTGCAATCACAAGAGTATGTGTCTTGAGTACATAATTTTCTTGGTTGGAAGAAGGTTTTCAGAAATTTTTAGAATTACGTAAGTTTTTTGATTTTTTGATAACTTCCGATTTCGTGCGAATATTCGAGTAAATGTCTAGAGTGCATCATTTTCTTGGTTCGAATAAGTAATTGAGAAATTTTAATAATTTCGGACGTTTTTTTTTGATGTTTTGATAAATTTCTATTTCGTGCATTATAAGAGTATGTGTCTTGTCTTCACTACATTATTATTTTGTTGGAAAGAAGGTTTTTGAGAAATTTTCAGAATTATGTAAGTTTTTTGATTTTTTGTTAAATTTCGATTTCTTGCGAATATTCTAGTATATGTTTTGAGTATATCATTTTCTTGGTTCAAATAAGTATTTGAGAAATTTTAACAATTTCGGACGTTTTTTTGATGTTTTGATAAATTTCTATTTCGTGATAAGAGTATGTGTCTTTGGTACATTGTTATCTTTGTTGGAAGAAGGTTTTGACAAATTTTCAGAATTACGTAAGTTTTTTGATTTTTTGATAAATTTCGATTTCGTGCGAATATTTGAGTATATGTTTTGAGTATATCATTTTCTTGGTTAAGTATTTGAGAAATTTTAACAATTTCGGACGTTTTTTTGATTTTTTGATAAACTTATATTTCGTGCAAATATAATAGTATGTGTCTTGAGTACATTGTTTTCTTGGTTGGAAGAAGGTTTTGTGAAATTTTCAGAATTACGTAAGTTTTTTGATTTTTTGATAAATTCCGATTTCCTGAGAATATTCAAGTATATGTCTAGAGTACATCATTTTCTTGGTTCGAATAAGTATTTGAGAAATTTTAACAATTTCGGACGTTTTTTTTGATTTTTTGATAAATTTCTATTTCGTGCAATTATAAGAGTATGTGTCTTGAGTACATTGTTATCTTGGTTGGAAGAATGTTTTGAGAAATTTTCAGAAAATACGTAAGTTTTTTGATTTTTTGATAAATTCCGATTTCGTGCGAATATTCGAGTACATTTCTAGAGTACATCATTTTCATGGTTCGAAGAAGTATTTGAGAAATTGTAACAATTTCGGACGTTTTTTTGATTTTTTGATAAATTTCTTTTTCGTGCAATTATAAGAGTATGTGTCTTGAGTAAATAATTTTCTTGGTAGGAAGAAGGTTTTGTAAATTTTCAGAAATTACGTAAGTTTTTTGATTTTTTTGATAAATTTCGATTTCGTGTTAATATTCGGGTATATGTTTTGAGTATATCATTTTCTTGGTTCGAATAAGTATTTGAGAAATTTTAACAATTTCGGACGTTTTTTTATTTTTTGATAAATTTCTATTTCGTGCAATTATAAGAGTATGTGTCTTGAGTACATAATTTTCTTGGTTGGAAGAAGGTTTTGAGAATTTTTAGAATTACGTAAGTTTTTTGATTTTTGATAAATTACGATTTCGTGCGAATATTCGAGTATATGTCTAGAGTGCATCATTTTCTTGGTTCGAATAAGTAATTGAGAAATTTTAACAATTTCGCACGTTTTTTTTGATTTTTTGATAAATTTCTATTTCGTGCAATTATAAAAGTATGTGTTTTGACTACATTGTTATTTTGGTTGGAAGAAGGTTTTGAGAAATTTTCAGAATTACGTAAGTTTTTTGATTTTTTGATAAATTTTGATTTCGTGCGAATATTCGAGTATATGTTTTGAGTATATCATTTTCTTGGTTCGAATATGTATTTGAGAAATTTTACCAATTTCGGACGTTTTTTTTTTATGTTTTGATAAAATTCTATTTCGTCCATTTATAAGAGCATGTGTCGTCACTACATTATTATTTTGGTTGGAAGAAGGTTTGAGAAATTTTCAGAATTACGTAAGTTTTTTTATTTTTGTTAAATTTCGATTTCGTGCGAATATTCGAGTATATGTTTTGAGTACATCATTTTCAAATTTTAACAATTTCGGACCTTTTTTTTGATGTTTTGATAAATTTCTATTTCGTGCAATTATAAGAGTATGTGTCTTGAGTACATTGTTATCTTGGTTGGAAGACGGTTTTGAGAAATTTTCAAAATTATGTAAGTTTTTTGATTTTTTGATAAATTCCGATTTCGTGCGAATATTCGAGTACATGTCTAGAGTACACCATTTCATGGTTCGAATAAGTATTTGAGAAATTGTAACAATTTCGGTCGTTTTTTTTGATTTTTTGATAAATTTCTTTTTCGTGCAATTATAAGAGTATGTGACTTGAATAAATAATTTTCTTGGTTGGAAGAAGGTTTTGAGAAATTTTTAGAAATTACGTAAGTTTTTTGATTTTTTGATAAATTTCGAATTCGTGTTAATAGTGGAATCAAGCATCTTATAAGATGACAAAGACATATATTATAAAAAAGAGATAATGGTGCATCTCTCAACAAACTTCTGACATAAAGAGGGCATCTGGCAACAGTGACCTGACGACCACTACGAAAAGAATCCAATAAAGCTGATTGGACCACTCAACCACTACCTCCACTACCCACCCACTACGGAAGGCATCTTGGACCACTCCACCTAATGGATTATGACTCATCCACCACTAGAAGACCTAGAAGACTCCTCAGCCTCTATATAAGGACGGCATTGAAGACATTGTCAAGAACAAGGCAATAGAAGCTAATACAAGTTAAATAACTCAGTATAAAAATTCTTTGTATGCTCTTGATAATATTCAAGTCTTTCTGTCCTGAACTAATTTTAAGTTCATAGTTTGTATGTGTGTTTACTATTGTAATAAGTTTGTAATATATTTCATTTGTTATAATAATATAATATTTTGTGTGTTTACTCTTTGCTTGAGAATTCCTTCATGAATTCGGTGTGTAAACACACAAAATATTATATTATTATAACAAATGAAATATATTACAAACTTATTACAATAGTAAACACACATACAAACTATGAACTTAAAATTAGTTCAGGACAGAAAGACTTGAATATTATCAAGAGCATACAGAGAATTTTTATACTGAGTTATTTAACTTGTATTAGCTTCTATTAGCTTGTGCTTAACAATGTCTTCAATGCCGTCTTTATATAGAGGCTGAGGAGTCTTCTAGGTCTTCTAGTGGTGGATGAGTCATAATCCATTAGGTGGAGTGGTCCAAGATGCCTTCCGTAGTGGGTGGTAGTGGAGGTAGTGGTTGAGTGGTCCAATCAGCTTTATTGGATTCTTTTCGTAGTGGTCGTCAGGTCACTGTTGCCAGATGCCCTCTTTATGTCAGAAGTTTGTTGAGAGATGCTCCATTATCTCTTTTTTATTATTTTACGTCATTGTCATCTTTTAAGATGCTTGGTTCCACTATCTTTTGTCCACATAGTGGTGGTCCTGCCCCCAATTTTAAAATTCAAACGGATCATGTCATGGATCCTGTTGGTTGTCCAGATTATGGATTCCTTCATTATCAAGTGGGTCCAGTTGATTCTCCATGTTATGGATTCCTTCCTCATCGAGTTGTTGCCAGTATCCTTCATCTTCACCAGCAGGCCATGTATAGAAGTATTGCTCGTTCTTGAACTCTTCAGTACAATACAGACTCATGGGAAGTGTTTCAGCGAGTATGCGCTGAGCTAACTCGGTTTGAGAACCTGGATTGTAGTGTTAGAGATAAAAGGCACAATAAGTTTCATGATTCCTTATTAGGAATAATTGAATCTAGTCTTTGTGATGGTCCGATTCACTTTTCGTGCTATCCAAAATTTTACTTTGTCATTAAATGACCCTACAATTATGCATGCTTTAACTTTGGATATTAAATCTGAAGGATTTGATATGATGCAAGGTGCTACAAATGTAATTCTAATTTACAGAATTCATTATAAAGTTATGAACACAACTGTCCCAAGAATTAGGAACCTTCCTAATTTGCCTAAAGGAGAAACAACGTTATTCTTAACAAGTATTGTTAAAAGCAATATGGTTATTCCTAAAACAATCTCTTGGAATCAGGTTAAGTTACCTGAGACATGGGTTTTAGAAAAAGCTTCGGAACCAAAGAAAAAAGAAAATTCGGTTTTAGAGGAAATTCTAGAATACCCAGACGGAGATGTGGAAATCAGATTCTCAAAAGATAGAGTCACTCGCTTAAGTATAAGTTCTTCAAATCACTTAAGCTTAGGAAGTTTTCTAATCAAAGAAATTCTGAGTGAAAACCTAGAATAGTAGGTCTTAAGATTAATGATGAAGGAGTTAGTCAACCAACATATAAAGTTCATGTCCCTTCAACAATTAATCCTGACTCACCAACAGCTTCCGATATGGGTTATGATCCCGATCCAAGTGTTTATAATATAAGCGCTTTAACACAAGATTTAGATTTTCCTTTTGACGGAGAAATTAAAGAATCATTTTATTCTTTAGATAACTATCAAAAGCGAAAATGGTTTTTCTTAAAAGAAGAAAAGGAACAATTAATGTGGTTTAAAAAATATAAATATTTTTTACAAAACGCCGGGGAAGAGGTAGACTTCTTTATTTTATTGAAAGAATCTATAAACTTCAAAGGAAAAACTTTCCTAACTTTGAAACTGAATTATCACCTGTAGAATCTATCTACCATGATTTTATGTCTAAAAATGGAACGGTGATACGAAGTATACATCCTCCTGAACAAAATCTAACAATCAAGATTAAGGATGAAGAGGTTATGGCTTCGCCATATAAAAAGACTTCTAATGTAGAAGTCATTGCTGAACAAAATAATTTTACCAATTTAGCCCTAAAAACAATTGGGAAACAACTAACTAGGGTTGAACAGAAGATCTCTAATAGAGAGATTATTGAAGAAAGTTTTATAGAGGATAAAATTCTCTTTAAAACTAGGAATGAAAAGCCTGATCTCAAAACAGGAACTAGTTCCGACATGATGGAAGAACTAGTCAAAATATTACAAAAGATTGGCATTAGTGAAAAATCTACTGCTCCTTTAAAAATTGAGACAGATACTGAAAGCACTAATGAAGATAACAGTTCCTCATCTGAAGATAAAAATCTTGATGGAAACATTAGTGACTTAGAAACAATGTTCTTAAAAGAACAAGAGGTTGAAAATCAACGAGATAATCAAGTAAATAAGATTACTTCCTTCAAAAGAGAACTTCCTTTTAAAAGGAATATTCCACATTACTATCCACAACCAACACCAGTGGATATACAACTTGAAGAAAAAGAGTCTTATAATTATGTTCAGTTCGAAGGGAATGTTGTCTGTGAATGGAACATAGATGGAATGGCTGAATATCAAGTTAGAACCATATTACAATATATGGCTATGTTTGCTACAGCAGCTAGGATTAAGGGAACAGTTGATAAAGATATCGCCTTAGCCATAACTGCTGGTTTTACTGGCCAACTAAAAGGTTGGTGGGACTTTGGTCTCTCTGAAGAGGCTAGAACGCAAATCATTCATTCTGTTAAAACAGAACTCAACAATAATGTTCCTATGCAATATGCTAACGGAGTAGATACCCTTATCTACACCATTGCAAAACACTTCTTAGGAAAAACAACTCTGCAACTTGAAAATAGTCAAGAACAATTAATCCATCTGAAGTGTCCGACTTTGTCACATTTTAAATGGTATAAAGATGTTTTCTTCTCTAAAATCTTTACAAGGGAAGATTGCAATCTTAACTTCTGGAAAGAAAAATTCTTATCCGGATTACCTTACTTATTCTCCGAAAGAATAAAACACAGATTAAAAGGAGATAACATGGGAAATAATATTCCTTGGGAACACTATACTTATGGAGATCTTGCTTCAGAAGTTATAAGAGAAGGAATCTCTCTTTGTAATGAATTAAGACTTCATAAACAGATTAAAAAAGAAAAATCTTCAGGAAGACGAGATCTAGGAGATTTTTGTGAACAAATTGGTTTCACTCCTTTAAAAGAGAAACATAGACTAAAAAGGTCTAAACCAAGATATTATAAATATAAAAAATGGAAGAATAGAGAAAATAGGGAGAATAGAGAGAAATCTAATTATTTTCCTAAAAAGGAAAAATATACGAAAAGATTTATTCCTCGAAACAGAAAAGATAAATCTAAAGAGATTTATTGCTGGAAATGCCATAAGCCAGGACATTACGCTAATAAGTGTACAACGAAACAAAAATAAATGAACTATCAATAGATGATGAATTAAAGAATTCTTTAATGAGAATAATGATATATGATTCTGAATCACAGTCAGAAGATACTTCTCAACATACATCAGAAGATGATAGTTGTGATGGACAATGTAATTACTACAAAACACTTTGTCAAAGAAATGGTCTTTGTGTTCTTAACAAAGAAGAAAATTTGATTCTTGATCTAATAGATCAAACTGATGATCCGATTGTCAAAAGAAAGATAATTGAAAATTATCTAGACATTCGAAACAAAAATGAAAGATTTCAGAATAATAATTCTGAGAGTCAAATCAAAGAACCAGTGAAATATAATCTGAATGATATCCTAAAAAGAGGAAGACAAAACGAAACTAAAATTGAAGTTTCAACAAATGATCTAAAAAGAGAAATCAATATTCTTAAAAAAGAAATACAAGATTTAAAATCTAGAGTTACATTTTTAGAATGTTCTGACTCTAAAAATAATAATGAACCAGAACAGGAAGAAACTAATGAGTTAGGAGATTTAACATATCTGAATATGATAGATAGAGTTATAACTCATAAATGGTACATTAAAATCCTTATTATTGTTCATAAGGAATATTCTTTATCTGCCATTGCAATGGTAGATTCTGGTGCAGATTTAAACTGTATAAATGAAGGGTTAATACCCTCAAGATACTTTGAAAAGACAACTGAAATACTTAATGCTGCAGATGGTCGAAAACTTTTGGTTAATTATAAATTATCAAACACTGCTGTTTGTAATAAAGGTATTTGTCTTGAAATGCCATTTATAATGGTTAAAAATCTTTCTCACGATGTTATTCTTGGAAATCCATTTCTACATATGCTATATCCTATAAGTAGTATAGATAGTGATGGTATAACAAGTCAGATTAGTGGTCATGAGATAATATTCTCTTTTATAACTAAACCAAGGTCTCATGAGGTTAATAATCTCAAAACGAAGATCAAAAGAAAAGAAAAATTTCTTAACTCTTTATCAGAAGAGGTTAAGTATTCTGTTATTGATGAAAGGCTAAAGAGTCTGGAGATACAAAGAAGAATAAAGATTCTTCAAGAAAAAATAGAAAAAGAAATATGCTCGGAAATTCCTAATGCCTTCTGGGAAAGGAATAAACATATTATTACACTTCCTTATATTAAAGAATTCAAGGAAGAACAGATTCCAACAAAAGCTAGACCAATAGCTATGGGGCCAAAGCACCTCGAGATATGTAAGAAAGAAATTGATGATCTCTTAAAGAAAAAATTAATAAGAGAATTTAAAAGTCCTTGGAGCTGTCCAGCTTTCTATGTAGAAAATGCTGCAGAATTGGAAAGAGGAGTTCCAAGACTAGTTATAAATTATAAACCTTTAAATAAGGTTCTACAATGGATAAGACATCCTATTCCGAATAAAAATGATCTTTTAAGTAGATTATACTCTGCTAAGATTATGTCTAAATTTGACATGAAATCAGGATTTTGGCAAATTCAAATTGCTGAAAAAGATAAGTATAAGACAGCATTTACAGTTCCTTTCGGACACTACGAATGGAATGTAATGCCTTTTGGGCTTAAGAATGCTCCATCAGAATTTCAAAAAATAATGAATGATATTTTTAATGCTTATTCAGCATTTATAATTGTCTATATTGATGATGTTCTAATTTTCTCTACAGATATAGAACAACACTTTAAACATCTCAATATATTTCTTAAAGTTGTCACTCAAGCAGGACTTGTAGTGTCACAAAAAAAAATAAAACTTTTTCAAACAAAGATAAGATTCTTAGGACATGAAATTATTCATGGCACAATATTTCCTATAGAAAGAGCAATAATATTTGCTGATAAATTTCCAGATAAAATTATTGATAAAAATCAATTACAAGTATTTTCAGGAAACATACAATATGTTTCGAAATTATATAAAAACATATATAATTATTCTTATGGAATATTTGATATAATAAAACAATGTTATTTGGCTCATAAAAAATTATTTGCAGCCAAAGGAAGCATAATAACAGCTTGCTTCAAAATTTCAAATATGGAAGATGTACATTTATTCTCTTATTTAATGTACAACCCAGTTTGGTGGTTTTTGCAGGAATCCTCTACCAGAAGAATGTCACTTAAGCGATATCCCCCCAAAGGGAAAAAACCAATTGAGGAATCATCATCCTCCAAAGAAAAATGGTCCTCATTTCCTTCTCCAAAGGCTATGACTCACTATCAGAGGAATATGATCGATTCAATTTGGAATGCTCATAAGTGTAAAAATACACATGTGATGAAGGACTTTCTTCACAATCTTGCAGATTATTTCGAGCATGAAAATATTGCAAAGGTCTCTAAAACAGAGACACATCAGCCACTATTTTCACTTGAAGAAAGAAGGAATTTAATGCTAAAATGCATAGCAGATTTACCTAATGAGGTCAACTCCATTATTCAAGAAAAGGTCAAAACAAATCCAGATGAATACAAGAATCTCCTTGTATACTTTATGAACGGGAAAAGTCCTGTTTGTCCAAGTTGGTCATTATACAAAAGCTATGATGAAAATCATATCCGGATTGGAATTAACCAACTCTTTGAGTTTACCGCTGAGATCAGGAAATTACTTGATTATGGCCTTATCGGATATATCCAGTGTCATCGATTCACAAAGTTTGAAGCAGCTCCTAAAATATTACAGGAAGCAATGGATGAAATAAAAAAGGATCGCGAGTATCCAAATTATTGTATCATGGTTGACACCATTTCTCCAGAATGGAATTATGAAGAGCTGAACAAGAACCTCTTAAAACCTGCAACAAGATTAGGTCTTAACACTTCAATTCTCTTAAGTGTTAGAGATAAAAGGCACAATAAGTTTCCTTATTAGGAATAATTGAATCTAGTCTTTGTGATGGTCCGATTCACTTTTCGTGCTATCCAAATTTTACTTTGTCATTAAATGACCCTACAATTATGCATGCTTTAACTTTGGATATTAAATCTGAAGGATTTGATATGATGCAAGGTGCTACAAATGTAATTCTAATTTACAGAATTCATTATAAAGTTATAAACACAACTGTCCCAAGAATTAGGAACCTTCCTAATTTGCCTAAGGGAGAAACAACGTTATTCTTAACAAGTATTGCTAAAAGCAATATGGTTATTCCTAAAACAATCTCTTGGAATCAGGTTAAGTTACCTGAGACATGGGTTTTAGAAAAAGCTTCGGAACCAAAGAAAAAAGAAAATTCGGTTTTAGAGGAAATTCTAGAATACCCAGACGGAGATTGTGAGACCCCGTTATCACATCAAGATATTAAGGTGCAATTTAGAGAACTAAACATACATGTGATTATATCAGAGTAAAGTGCCGTGTTGATTAACCTGAGCTTTAGAGGTTACAGTACCAAAAAGTTTCAAAAAAGGAAAGACATACTTCCTACAAAGGTACTACATCATAGTCTTACTCTACTCAGTAGAAGCTATACTAAAACTCTATCATGCTAATCCTGTAGCACTCCTTACAGCTCAGCATATCAACCCCGGCCCTGGTTCTCGTCAACAAAAGCACCTACAAAGACAACCCCCAACACATGAGCATAACACAATTCATATTTAACATAATATGAAAGTAAGGCATAAATGCAAATCTTAAACACAAGTCCTTCCTGTATTTCCAGCATTTATATCGCCCATTGGTTGTCCCTGTACCATAATTCATAATAGAAACACATTATATGAATGTATGGATATGCAATGTCATGACATTCCTTTTCCCTTAAATCCTTATTTCATCCTGAGCCCTTATCATTAGTACATTTTAATGCTTCTTGCTACTCCATGTAAGCGGAATTCTTCATCGCTTCCAATGGACTTTAGCGTTGCTACTCCATGTAAGCGGAATTCTTCATCGCTTCCAATGGACTTTAGCGTAAGCCATTAAAATCCTTACTAAGATAACTTTGACTCGTGAAATACACCTCTTATATTTCACAACATACATATGCAAAAACAATGCATAAAAACATGTATCATAATCTTAATGCACCACATTGCATTCATCATGTGTCATAAAGACAAACATAAAGTACATGTTACCGTTGGGATGCCCGTACGTCGCTTACGTACCTTTCAAAAGATAGAGGAGTCAATCGACTTTATCTCCTCGGTTGTGCTGGCACCTGGGATGGTTCTACATAGCCACACAACACAATATTAGGCACCTCATAATAATCCGGAAGCAAAACCAAATAAAAAACCAAACAAATCCTTTAATATCATCTCGCGATCGATCGCCCATGAGCCCCGATCGATCGCGAGATGCTACTGCCTCGCATACCAGAAAAATTCAATCCGCGATCGATCGCCACTATATTGGCGATCAATCGCCAAAACTTACTGGAACGTCGCGATCGATCCTGCCTCCTTGGCGATCGATCGCCAACCTTGTTCCTTCGGCGATTTTCCAGAATTGCTTAACACCGATAATCATACCCTTAAATCTAACATGTAGGACAATATACATACCAAGACCATCATGCTAGCATTTGAACTACACTACCCTGAGTGTATTCAAACCAAATATACACCCTTAGCATAAACCTACATGCATAAACATCGATCATTAAAACAAGTACTGGATCAACTTTTTCTGGAAACAGGGCACATTTTCATTTCCAGAATTCTTGAGCACCTCTTTTCATGCTATTAAAACTAACACATATAACATAAACCTTGCTCAACTAAACATGCCATGGGTTTCACAAAACTACCAAGCATGTTTTTACATCAAAGTTTCTCCTATATATAAGCTTATCATGCATGATAACACCTTCATAAAAGTACTCTTCGCACATATATTTCCAGAAAACAGGGCATTTGAACCTTGCCCAGAATTTTCGAACACTACCTTTCACATGATTAAATCTTTCACATAACACATGCAACATGCTCAAGGAAATATACTGGTACCTTCAACAAGTTACCATACATAAAAACACATCAAAGGTTCAACCAAAACCTAAGTTAGCATGCTTCGAAACATCATGGTAAAACCCTTCCTAACATGGAAAACAGAGTACTTCTCTGCTCGGGTGTTCGAGGAGCCCTTTTCTCTAGCATAAATATAGCACATAAAGCATGCAAGTTTCTTAACTAAACATGCTAAAGGCTTCACAAACATCCCAAAAAGGTATTCATAACAAGATAACATCATACCCTAAACTATCATGCCAAAACTGCTACAAAGAACAAGCATGCCAGGAAACTTGAAAACTGGGAAAAATGTGACTCCTCACCACTTTTGCCCTTCGATTTTCTATATGAAAAGAAGCATGAAACCCGATCACTTTTCTCCTGGAACTCGACCAAGTTGCAGAGAAATGAAGGGAAAAAAGAAGGAAGCTTTTGGAAGAGGCAAGACTCAAAATATCTAAGTCCAAACATGCCTATAAGTCAATCTGCTTTCCCAGAAAACAGGGGAGGGGCGTGGGTTTGGCTGCAAGTGGGGGTTGGGTGGTTGCATGTGGGGTGGTTTGTGGTGTTTAATTGTGTCCCGGTATTTCATACGATGTATAAAAATATCCCTCCTCGATATTTTATTATTCTACCACATCAACACAACAATTAAAAACACCTAACATGCTTCCTAAACCACATCATCAAATTAAATAAATTAATCCCACATACAAACGCTTTAAACATATAGGTTCATAATTAACCACCCTTAAATGCATGATTACCCACATAATCATTTCGGGGATATCACAATACTCCCCTACTTATAAGATTTCGTCCCGAAATCAAACATGCTGCTAACTAGAAATAAAACAGTACATAAACGCATACCAGAAAACAGTTCTGGATAGTACTGCACCATGTGTCGCTCTGTCTCCCACGTGGCCTCCTCGACACCCCTACGATCCCACTGTACCTTGATCATAGGAATAACCTTGTTCCGAAGTCTGCGGTCTGCTCTATCCAAAATCCTGATAGGCCGCTCCACATAAGAAACATCGGACTCAATCTGAACCTCTGAAGGCTGCAACACATGTGAGGGATCTGGCTCATACTTCCTCAGCATAGACACATGAAAAACGTCGTGTATGCCAGACAGAGAGGGCGGTAAAGCCAACCGGTATGCCAGAGTACCAATACGCTGTAAGATCTCATACGGCCCTACGTACCTCGGGGATAATTTCCCTCGCATCCCAAACCGTACTACGCCTCTGAAGGGTGAGATCTTTAAAAACACTCTGTCGCCTAACTGAAACTCCAACGGTCTACGCCGCTGATTGGCATATGCTGCCTGTCTATCCTGAGCTGCCTTCATCTTTGTTCTGATAACCTTAACTTTCTCTTCCATTTCCTGAATCAACTCAGGTCCTCCAACCGACTTACGGTCCATGTCATCCCAACACAAGGGTGACCTACAACGCCTACCATAGAGGGCCTCGAAAGGAGCCATCTGAATACTTGCCTGGTAGCTGTTGTTGTAAGAAAATTCCACCAAGGCTATCGAGTCCTGCCATGAAGTGTCAAACTCCAGCACACAAGCCCTCAACATGTCTTCGAGCGTCTGTATCGTACGCTCGGTCTGTCCGTCCGTCTGGGGATGATAGGCTGTGCTCAACCTCAACTCTGTACCTAGAGCTGTCTGCAGACCCTCCCAAAAGTGAGATGTAAACCGCGGATCTCGATCTGACACAATCGAAACAGGGATCCCGTGCAGTCTCACCACATCTTTGACATATAACTGCGCCATTCTTAAATGCGTGAAGGTCATACAGTAGGGAATGAAATGAGCGCTCTTAGTCAACCTGTCCACGACTACCCAGATGGCATCAAAACCCGAAACAGTCCTCGGCAAGTGGGTCACGAAATCCATAGATACGTGCTGCCACTTCCACTCGGGTACCTCTAAACTTCTTAGTTCACCTCCAGGCCTTTGTCTCTCAGCTTTCACTTGCTGACAAATCAAACAACGCTTGACAAAAGAGGTGACATCCTGTTTCATACGCCTCCACCAGAACTGGCTGCGTAGATCCTTATACATCTTCTTCCCACCTGGATGGACACTCATCCTGCTGCAATGAGCTCGCTGTAATATACCTTGGCGCAACTCGGTTGTATCTGGAACCACCCATCTGTCGCCGAGCCTCAGAGAACCGTCATCAGCCACTCTGAATCTCGATGGCTGTCCTGAATGAACCACTAACATCCATCTCTGAACCTCTACATCGGTCCCCTGAGCCTTCCTGATGTGATCAAATATAACAGGCTCAGCTAGCAAGGTCAAAACCTGTACTGGTGAAGAAGATACATCATAATCGAATCCCAGATGGCAGTAGGAGCCAAACATAGCTGACAGAGACATAGCATCCTCTGCTGTGCTCCTCACCTTCCGACTCAAAGCGTCGGCTGTCAAATTTGCTTTTCCCGGGTGATATTCGATTTCACAATCGTAGTCCTTCAGCAGGTCCATCCATCTCCTCTGCCTCATGTTCAGCTCAGCCTGTGTAAACAAGAATTTCAGGCTCTTGTGATCAGTGAAGATGGTAAATGAGGTACCGTATAAGTAGTGTCGCCATATCTTCAAGGCGAACACTATAGCTGCCAACTCCAGATCATGGACTGGATACCTCGTCTCATGTGGCTTCAACTGTCTCGAAGCGTAAGCCACTACATGTCTGTCCTGCATCAGCACGCACCCTAATCCCTGTAGAGATGCATCGGTATAAAGAACAAATCCTTTGTTCTCCTTGGGTATCACTAGAACTGGCGCAGTAGTCAGCCTGTGCTTTAATTCCCGGAAGCTCTGCTCACAAGCCTCTGACCAACAAAATGGGACTCCCTTCTGAGTCAGCTGTGTAAGTGGCTTGGCGATCTTTGAGAAACCCTCGACGAAACGTCGATAATAGCCAGCCAGACCAAGAAAACTTCGAATCTCACTGACTGAAGTAGGGGTAGACCAATCCATGACTGCCTCTATCTTCCTCGGGTCTACTGATATCCCCTCTCGTGATATGATATGGCCCAAAAATGCAACACTGTTCAGCCAAAACTCACACTTGCTGAGTTTGGCGTATAACTGATGATCTCTGAGGATCTGGAGTACTATCCTCAGATGATCGGCATGATCCTCCTCATTCCTCGAATAGACTAGGATGTCATCAATAAACACGATCACAAACTGATCGAGGTACTCCTGAAATACTCTGTTCATCAGGCTCATAAAGACTGCAGGTGCATTTGTCACACCGAACGGCATCACCAAGAACTCATAGTGCCCATACCGAGTTCTAAAAGCCGTCTTTTGAACATCACCAGCTCTAACCCGTACCTGGTGATAGCCTGACCTCAAATCTATCTTGGAGTACACCTCCGTACCCTGAAGTTGGTCGAACAGATCATCAATCCTCGGAAGCGGATATCTGTTCTTCACTGTAGCCTTGTTCAGTTGCCTGTAGTCAATGCACAGACGCATTGATCCATCCTTCTTTTTCACAAACAAGACTGGCGCACCCCAAGGCGATACACTAGGGCGGATGTATCCCTTGTCGAGGAGCTCCTGTAACTGTACCTTCAGCTCCCTCAGCTCTGCCGGTGCCATCCTGTATGGGGCACGAGAAATGGCTGATGTCCCTGGCAGCAGCTCAATAGCAAACTCCACATCCCTGACTGGCGGAAATCCCGGAATCTCATCTGGAAACACATCACTGAACTCCGCCACAACTGGAATGTCCTCGGCTCTCACTTCCTTCTCCTCTGAAGCATTCATAGCATAAATAAGGTACCCAGTATGACCACGTTCCAATAACCGCGACATCTTAACCGCCGAGATTACTGGTATCCTTGGACGAGAGCCGTCCCCATAAAAAGTCCACTGGAACCCCTGATCAGACAGAAAACGAACCATCCTCTTTTGGCAATCTACCATAGCTCGGTATCTGCTCAACACATCAATGCCGATAATGCAGTCAAAGTCTGCCATCTCTAACTGAATCAAATCGGCCCTCAGATCATTGTCCTCAAAATAAATGAGGCAATCTGATAACTGTCGATCCGCAATCACATGCTTCCCCGTGGGTGTCGAGACCATGAGAGGCGTGGGTAACAGAGACGAGCACAAATGGTGTCCTTCCACAAAGGCAGTAGATACAAAGGAATGGGAAGCACCTGTATCTATCAATATAAGTGCAGGGTACGTAAGTAAATGACACGTACCAGCAATGACCTCCTCTGGGGCTGCCTCGGCCTGCTCCCTGGTCAGTGCATACACCTGTCCCTGCGGCGGTCCTGTCGTCTGACCTCCCAGGGGTCGTGGTGCAAACTGCTGCCTCTGTGGTGCCCTCCCAGCATCAAACCTTGGCCTATTCGGCCCTGAATCCGTCTGAACTGCCCGATTGGGGCAACCCCGAGCTATGTGGCCCATCTTGCCACAGATATAGCAACCTCGACAGTCACGTAACAAATGCCATCCTCCACAGTTGGTACACCTGGTTACCTCTGTCCTGTTTCCCTGTGGATGCCCCCGGGTGTTCTGTTTCTGTCCATGAGACTTCTTCCCACTAAACCTGGAGGATGATGAGGCCCCACGAGCCTTAAACTGATCCCCTCGTGGCTTCAGACTATTAGTAGTAGGCCTCTGTGATGGTACAAAAGGGGGTACAGCATCCTTGTATGCGTCTACGGCAATCTCTGCCAACTCTGCCCGTGTCAGGGCGTCGTCAAACGAGCTGGGGTTGTTAGAGATAACCCTATCGAATAGCTCCGGCCTCAGACCTTTCAGAAAGTTCCTCATCTTGGCATGGCTGCTGACAGCAATATGAGGTACATACCTCAGCAGTGAGGAATACTGCATAGCGTAGTCTGCTACGGACATGCTACCCTGCTTCAAACTGTTGAACTCATCTTCCTTCAATTGTCTGGCAGCTGCAGAGAAATACCGGTTAAGGAACCGGGTCCGGAATACAGTCCAGTCAACTGCCATACCTAGAGCTCTCAGCTCCATCACGGTGGTCTTCCACCACATAGCAGGCTTCTTAGCCAGCTGAAACTCTGCTACCCTCAGCCATGCCGTGAGTGCACAAGGTGCAGTCACAAGTATCTGCTCTATACGTTCCAACCATTCCTCAGCTACTTCACCAGACTCAGTCCCCTCAAACATGGGCGGATGGAAACTCAGAAACTGCTTCAAACTGAGCTCCCCTGGCAGTAATATCTGTACACTGGGCTCCACGCCCACAGCAGGTGGTGGTAAGGGGTTCGGCTGAGCAATACTGGCATGTCTACTGTCCATATCTCCTACCTCTTCATTGAGGTCCGCCATGCTGCAACACAATAGTTAACAACAATACCAAAAGCAGTTCATAATATAAGCCGTTAGATAACAAGAGTAAAATATTCAAAGCATGTTAGTATAACACGTATACAACCATATGCATCACATGCATAAGCATGCCTAAATGAATACCTAGCCAACTTGTCTCTAAAGGCTACCCTTCACTCTTCCCTGGTTATCTAACCTGGCTCTGATACCACTAAATGTGAGACCCCGTTATCACATCAAGATATTAAGGTGCAATTTAGAGAACTAAACATACATGTGATTATATCAGAGTAAAGTGCCGTGTTGATTAACCTGAGCTTTAGAGGTTACAGTACCAAAAAGTTTCAAAAAAGGAAAGACATACTTCCTACAAAGGTACTACATCATAGTCTTACTCTACTCAGTAGAAGCTATACTAAAACTCTATCATGCTAATCCTGTAGCACTCCTTACAGCTCAGCATATCAACCCCGGCCCTGGTTCTCGTCAACAAAAGCACCTACAAAGACAACCCCCAACACATGAGCATAACACAATTCATATTTAACATAATATGAAAGTAAGGCATAAATGCAAATCTTAAACACAAGTCCTTCCTGTATTTCCAGCATTTATATCGCCCATTGGTTGTCCCTGTACCATAATTCATAATAGAAACACATTATATGAATGTATGGATATGCAATGTCATGACATTCCTTTTCCCTTAAATCCTTATTTCATCCTGAGCCCTTATCATTAGTACATTTTAATGCTTCTTGCTACTCCATGTAAGCGGAATTCTTCATCGCTTCCAATGGACTTTAGCGTTGCTACTCCATGTAAGCGGAATTCTTCATCGCTTCCAATGGACTTTAGCGTAAGCCATTAAAATCCTTACTAAGATAACTTTGACTCGTGAAATACACCTCTTATATTTCACAACATACATATGCAAAAACAATGCATAAAAACATGTATCATAATCTTAATGCACCACATTGCATTCATCATGTGTCATAAAGACAAACATAAAGTACATGTTACCGTTGGGATGCCCGTACGTCGCTTACGTACCTTTCAAAAGATAGAGGAGTCAATCGACTTTATCTCCTCGGTTGTGCTGGCACCTGGGATGGTTCTACATAGCCACACAACACAATATTAGGCACCTCATAATAATCCGGAAGCAAAACCAAATAAAAAACCAAACAAATCCTTTAATATCATCTCGCGATCGATCGCCCATGAGCCCCGATCGATCGCGAGATGCTACTTGCCTCGCATACCAGAAAAATTCAATCCGCGATCGATCGCCACTATATTGGCGATCAATCGCCAAAACTTACTGGAACGTCGCGATCGATCCTGCCTCCTTGGCGATCGATCGCCAACCTTGTTCCTTCGGCGATTTTCCAGAATTGCTTAACACCGATAATCATACCCTTAAATCTAACATGTAGGACAATATACATACCAAGACCATCATGCTAGCATTTGAACTACACTACCCTGAGTGTATTCAAACCAAATATACACCCTTAGCATAAACCTACATGCATAAACATCGATCATTAAAACAAGTACTGGATCAACTTTTTCTGGAAACAGGGCACATTTTCATTTCCAGAATTCTTGAGCACCTCTTTTCATGCTATTAAAACTAACACATATAACATAAACCTTGCTCAACTAAACATGCCATGGGTTTCACAAAACTACCAAGCATGTTTTTACATCAAAGTTTCTCCTATATATAAGCTTATCATGCATGATAACACCTTCATAAAAGTACTCTTCGCACATATATTTCCAGAAAACAGGGCATTTGAACCTTGCCCAGAATTTTCGAACACTACCTTTCACATGATTAAATCTTTCACATAACACATGCAACATGCTCAAGGAAATATACTGGTACCTTCAACAAGTTACCATACATAAAAACACATCAAAGGTTCAACCAAAACCTAAGTTAGCATGCTTCGAAACATCATGGTAAAACCCTTCCTAACATGGAAAACAGAGTACTTCTCTGCTCGGGTGTTCGAGGAGCCCTTTTCTCTAGCATAAATATAGCACATAAAGCATGCAAGTTTCTTAACTAAACATGCTAAAGGCTTCACAAACATCCCAAAAAGGTATTCATAACAAGATAACATCATACCCTAAACTATCATGCCAAAACTGCTACAAAGAACAAGCATGCCAGGAAACTTGAAAACTGGGAAAAATGTGACTCCTCACCACTTTTGCCCTTCGATTTTCTATATGAAAAGAAGCATGAAACCCGATCACTTTTCTCCTGGAACTCGACCAAGTTGCAGAGAAATGAAGGGAAAAAAGAAGGAAGCTTTTGGAAGAGGCAAGACTCAAAATATCTAAGTCCAAACATGCCTATAAGTCAATCTGCTTTCCCAGAAAACAGGGGAGGGGCGTGGGTTTGGCTGCAAGTGGGGGTTGGGTGGTTGCATGTGGGGTGGTTTGTGGTGTTTAATTGTGTCCCGGTATTTCATACGATGTATAAAAATATCCCTCCTCGATATTTTATTATTCTACCACATCAACACAACAATTAAAAACACCTAACATGCTTCCTAAACCACATCATCAAATTAAATAAATTAATCCCACATACAAACGCTTTAAACATATAGGTTCATAATTAACCACCCTTAAATGCATGATTACCCACATAATCATTTCGGGGATATCACAGAGATGTGGAAATCAGATTCTCAAAAGATAGAGTCACTCGCTTAAGTATAAGTTCTTCAAATCACTTAAGCTTAGGAAGTATTTTTAATCAAAGAAATTCTGAGTCAGAACCTAGAATAGTAGGTCTTAAGATCAATGATGAAGGAGTTAGTCAACCAACATATAAAGTTCATGTCCCTTCAACAATTAATCCTGACTCACCAACAGCTTCCGATATGGGTTATGATCCCGATCCAAGTGTTTATAATATAAGCGCTTTAACACAAGATTTAGATTTTCCTTTTGACGGAGAAATTAAAGAATCATTTTATACGTTAGATAACTATCAAAAGCGAAAATGGTTTTTCTTAAAAGAAGAAAAGGAACAATTAATGTGGTTTAAAAAATATAAATATTTTTTACAAAACGTCGGGGAAGAGGTAGACTTCTTTTATTTTATTGAAAGAATCTATAAACTTCAAAGGAAAAACTTTCCTAACTTTGAAGTTGAATTATCACCTGTAGAATCTATCTACCATGATTTTATGTCTAAAAATGGAACGGTGATACGAAGTATACATCCTCCTGAACAAAATCTAACAATCAAGATTAGGGATGAAGAGGTTATGGCTTCGCCATATAAAAAGACTTCTAATGTAGAAGTCATTGCTGAACAAAATAATTTTACCAATTTAGCCCTAAAAACAATTGGGAAACAACTAACTAGGGTTGAACAGAAGATCTCTAACAGAGAGATTATTGAAGAAAGTTTTATAGAGGATAAAATTCTCTTTAAAACTAGGAATGAAAAGCCTGATCTCAAAACAGGAACTAGTTCCGACATGATGGAAGAACTAGTCAAAATATTACAAAAGATTGGCATTAGTGAAAAATCTACTGCTCCTTTAAAAATTGAGACAGATACTGAAAGCACTAATGAAGATAACAGTTCCTCATCTGAAGATAAAAATCTTGATGGAAACATTAGTGACTTAGAAACAATGTTCTTAAAAGAACAAGAGGTTGAAAATCAACGAGATAATCAAGTAAATAAGATTACTTCCTTCAAAAGAGAACTTCCTTTTAAAAGGAATATTCCACATTACTATCCACAACCAACACCAGTGGATATACAACTTGAAGAAAAAGAGTCTTATAATTATGTTCAGTTCGAAGGGAATGTTGTCTGTGAATGGAACATAGATGGAATGGCTGAATATCAAGTTAGAACCATATTACAATATATGGCTATGTTTGCTACAGCAGCTAGGATTAAGGGAACAGTTGATAAAGATATCGCCTTAGCCATAACTGCTGGTTTTACTGGCCAACTAAAAGGTTGGTGGGACTTTGGTCTCTCTGAAGAGGCTAGAACGCAAATCATTCATTCGTTAAAACAGAACTCAACAATAATGTTCCTATGCAATATGCTAACGGAGTAGATACCCTTATCTACACCATTGCAAAACACTTCTTAGGAAAAACAACTCTGCAACTTGAAAATAGTCAAGAACAATTAATCCGTTTGAAGTGTCCGACTATGTCACATTTTAAATGGTATAAAGATGTTTTCTTCTCTAAAATCTTTACAAGGGAAGATTGCAATCTTAACTTCTGGAAAGAAAAATTCTTATCCGGATTACCTTACTTATTCTCCGAAAGAATAAAACACAGATTAAAAGGAGATAACATGGGAAATAATATTCCTTGGGAACACTATACTTATGGAGATCTTGCTTCAGAAGTTATAAGAGAAGGAATCTCTCTTTGTAATGAATTAAGACTTCATAAACAGATTAAAAAAGAAAAATCTTCAGGAAGACGAGATCTAGGAGATTTTTGTGAACAAATTGGTTTCACTCCTTTAAAAGAGAAACATAGACTAAAAAGGTCTAAACCAAGATATTATAAATATAAAAAATGGAAGAATAGAGAAAATAGGGAGAATAGAGAGAAATCTAATTATTTTCCTAAAAAGGAAAAATATACGAAAAGATTTATTCCTCGAAACAGAAAAGATAAATCTAAAGAGATTTATTGCTGGAAATGCCATAAGCCAGGACATTACGCTAATAAGTGTACAACGAAACAAAAAATAAATGAACTATCAATAGATGATGAATTAAAGAATTCTTTAATGAGAATAATGATATATGATTCTGAATCACAGTCAGAAGATAATTCTCAACATACATCAGAAGATGATAGTTGTGATGGACAATGTAATTACTACAAAACACTTTGTCAAAGAAATGGTCTTTGTGTTCTTAACAAAGAAGAAAATTTGATTCTTGATCTAATAGATCAAACTGATGATCCGATTGTCAAAAGAAAGATAATTGAAAATTATCTAGACATTCGAAACAAAAATGAAAGATTTCAGAATAATAATTCTGAGAGTCAAATCAAAGAACCAGTGAAATATAATCTGAATGATATCCTAAAAAGAGGAAGACAAAACGAAACTAAAATTGAAGTTTCAACAAATGATCTAAAAAGAGAAATCAATATTCTTAAAAAAGAAATACAAGATTTAAAATCTAGAGTTACATTTTTAGAATGTTCTGACTCTAAAAATAATAATGAACCAGAACAGGAAGAAACTAATGAGTTAGGAGATTTAACATATCTGAATATGATAGATAGAGTTATAACTCATAAATGGTACATTAAAATCCTTATTATTGTTCATAAGGAATATTCTTTATCTGCCATTGCAATGGTAGATTCTGGTGCAGATTTAAACTGTATAAATGAAGGGTTAATACCCTCAAGATACTTTGAAAAGACAACTGAAATACTTAATGCTGCAGATGGTCGAAAACTTTTGGTTAATTATAAATTATCAAACACTGCTGTTTGTAATAAAGGTATTTGTCTTGAAATGCCATTTATAATGGTTAAAAATCTTTCTCACGATGTTATTCTTGGAAATCCATTTCTACATATGCTATATCCTATAAGTAGTATAGATAGTGATGGTATAACAAGTCAGATTAGTGGTCATGAGATAATATTCTCTTTTATAACTAAACCAAGGTCTCATGAGGTTAATAATCTCAAAACGAAGATCAAAAGAAAAGAAAAATTTCTTAACTCTTTATCAGAAGAGGTTAAGTATTCTGTTATTGATGAAAGGCTAAAGAGTCTGGAGATACAAAGAAGAATAAAGATTCTTCAAGAAAAAATAGAAAAAGAAATATGCTCGGAAATTCCTAATGCCTTCTGGGAAAGGAATAAACATATTATTACACTTCCTTATATTAAAGAATTCAAGGAAGAACAGATTCCAACAAAAGCTAGACCAATAGCTATGGGGCCAAAGCACCTCGAGATATGTAAGAAAGAAATTGATGATCTCTTAAAGAAAAAATTAATAAGAGAATTTAAAAGTCCTTGGAGCTGTCCAGCTTTCTATGTAGAAAATGCTGCAGAATTGGAAAGAGGAGTTCCAAGACTAGTTATAAATTATAAACCTTTAAATAAGGTTCTACAATGGATAAGACATCCTATTCCGAATAAAAATGATCTTTTAAGTAGATTATACTCTGCTAAGATTATGTCTAAATTTGACATGAAATCAGGATTTTGGCAAATTCAAATTGCTGAAAAAGATAAGTATAAGACAGCATTTACAGTTCCTTTCGGACACTACGAATGGAATGTAATGCCTTTTGGGCTTAAGAATGCTCCATCAGAATTTCAAAAAATAATGAATGATATTTTTAATGCTTATTCAGCATTTATAATTGTCTATATTGATGATGTTCTAATTTTCTCTACAGATATAGAACAACACTTTAAACATCTCAATATATTTCTTAAAGTTGTCACTCAAGCAGGACTTGTAGTGTCACAAAAAAAAATAAAACTTTTTCAAACAAAGATAAGATTCTTAGGACATGAAATTATTCATGGCACAATATTTCCTATAGAAAGAGCAATAATATTTGCTGATAAATTTCCAGATAAAATTATTGATAAAAATCAATTACAAGTATTTTCAGGAAACATACAATATGTTTCGAAATTATATAAAAACATATATAATTATTCTTATGGAATATTTGATATAATAAAACAATGTTATTTGGCTCATAAAAAATTATTTGCAGCCAAAGGAAGCATAATAACAGCTTGCTTCAAAATTTCAAATATGGAAGATGTACATTTATTCTCTTATTTAATGTACAACCCAGTTTGGTGGTTTTTGCAGGAATCCTCTACCAGAAGAATGCCACTTAAGCGATATCCCCCCAAAGGGAAAAAACCAATTGAGGAATCATCATCCTCCAAAGAAAAATGGTCCTCATTTCCTTCTCCAAAGGCTATGACTCACTATCAGAGGAATATGATCGATTCAATTTGGAATGCTCATAAGTGTAAAAATACACATGTGATGAAGGACTTTCTTCACAATCTTGCAGATTATTTCGAGCATGAAAATATTGCAAAGGTCTCTAAAACAGAGACACATCAGCCACTATTTTCACTTGAAGAAAGAAGGAATTTAATGCTAAAATGCATAGCAGATTTACCTAATGAGGTCAACTCCATTATTCAAGAAAAGGTCAAAACAAATCCAGATGAATACAAGAATCTCCTTGTATACTTTATGAACGGGAAAAGTCCTGTTTGTCCAAGTTGGTCATTATACAAAAGCTATGATGAAAATCATATCCGGATTGGAATTAACCAACTCTTTGAGTTTACCGCTGAGATCAGGAAATTACTTGATTATGGCCTTATCGGATATATCCAGTGTCATCGATTCACAAAGTTTGAAGCAGCTCCTAAAATATTACAGGAAGCAATGGATGAAATAAAAAAGGATCGCGAGTATCCAAATTATTGTATCATGGTTGACACCATTTCTCCAGAATGGAATTATGAAGAGCTGAACAAGAACCTCTTAAAACCTGCAACAAGATTAGGTCTTAACACTTCAATTCTCTTAAGTGTTAGAGATAAAAGGCACAATAAGTTTCATGATTCCTTATTAGGAATAATTGAATCTAGTCTTTGTGATGGTCCGATTCACTTTTCGTGCTATCCAAATTTTACTTTGTCATTAAATGACCCTACAATTATGCATGCTTTAACTTTGGATATTAAATCTGAAGGATTTGATATGATGCAAGGTGCTACAAATGTAATTCTAATTTACAGAATTCATTATAAAGTTATAAACACAACTGTCCCAAGAATTAGGAACCTTCCTAATTTGCCTAAGGGAGAAACAACGTTATTCTTAACAAGTATTGCTAAAAGCAATATGGTTATTCCTAAAACAATCTCTTGGAATCAGGTTAAGTTACCTGAGACATGGGTTTTAGAAAAAGCTTCGGAACCAAAGAAAAAAGAAAATTCGGTTTTAGAGGAAATTCTAGAATACCCAGACGGAGATGTGGAAATCAGATTCTCAAAAGATAGAGTCACTCGCTTAAGTATAAGTTCTTCAAATCACTTAAGCTTAGGAAGTATTTTTAATCAAAGAAATTCTGAGTCAGAACCTAGAATAGTAGGTCTTAAGATCAATGATGAAGGAGTTAGTCAACCAACATATAAAGTTCATGTCCCTTCAACAATTAATCCTGACTCACCAACAGCTTCCGATATGGGTTATGATCCCGATCCAAGTGTTTATAATATAAGCGCTTTAACACAAGATTTAGATTTTCCTTTTGACGGAGAAATTAAAGAATCATTTTATACGTTAGATAACTATCAAAAGCGAAAATGGTTTTTCTTAAAAGAAGAAAAGGAACAATTAATGTGGTTTAAAAAATATAAATATTTTTTACAAAACGTCGGGGAAGAGGTAGACTTCTTTTATTTTATTGAAAGAATCTATAAACTTCAAAGGAAAAACTTTCCTAACTTTGAAGTTGAATTATCACCTGTAGAATCTATCTACCATGATTTTATGTCTAAAAATGGAACGGTGATACGAAGTATACATCCTCCTGAACAAAATCTAACAATCAAGATTAGGGATGAAGAGGTTATGGCTTCGCCATATAAAAAGACTTCTAATGTAGAAGTCATTGCTGAACAAAATAATTTTACCAATTTAGCCCTAAAAACAATTGGGAAACAACTAACTAGGGTTGAACAGAAGATCTCTAATAGAGAGATTATTGAAGAAAGTTTTATAGAGGATAAAATTCTCTTTAAAACTAGGAATGAAAAGCCTGATCTCAAAACAGGAACTAGTTCCGACATGATGGAAGAACTAGTCAAAATATTACAAAAGATTGGCATTAGTGAAAAATCTACTGCTCCTTTAAAAATTGAGACAGATACTGAAAGCACTAATGAAGATAACAGTTCCTCATCTGAAGATAAAAATCTTGATGGAAACATTAGTGACTTAGAAACAATGTTCTTAAAAGAACAAGAGGTTGAAAATCAACGAGATAATCAAGTAAATAAGATTACTTCCTTCAAAAGAGAACTTCCTTTTAAAAGGAATATTCCACATTACTATCCACAACCAACACCAGTGGATATACAACTTGAAGAAAAAGAGTCTTATAATTATGTTCAGTTCGAAGGGAATGTTGTCTGTGAATGGAACATAGATGGAATGGCTGAATATCAAGTTAGAACCATATTACAATATATGGCTATGTTTGCTACAGCAGCTAGGATTAAGGGAACAGTTGATAAAGATATCGCCTTAGCCATAACTGCTGGTTTTACTGGCCAACTAAAAGGTTGGTGGGACTTTGGTCTCTCTGAAGAGGCTAGAACGCAAATCATTCATTCGTTAAAACAGAACTCAACAATAATGTTCCTATGCAATATGCTAACGGAGTAGATACCCTTATCTACACCATTGCAAAACACTTCTTAGGAAAAACAACTCTGCAACTTGAAAATAGTCAAGAACAATTAATCCGTTTGAAGTGTCCGACTATGTCACATTTTAAATGGTATAAAGATGTTTTCTTCTCTAAAATCTTTACAAGGGAAGATTGCAATCTTAACTTCTGGAAAGAAAAATTCTTATCCGGATTACCTTACTTATTCTCCGAAAGAATAAAACACAGATTAAAAGGAGATAACATGGGAAATAATATTCCTTGGGAACACTATACTTATGGAGATCTTGCTTCAGAAGTTATAAGAGAAGGAATCTCTCTTTGTAATGAATTAAGACTTCATAAACAGATTAAAAAAGAAAAATCTTCAGGAAGACGAGATCTAGGAGATTTTTGTGAACAAATTGGTTTCACTCCTTTAAAAGAGAAACATAGACTAAAAAGGTCTAAACCAAGATATTATAAATATAAAAAATGGAAGAATAGAGAAAATAGGGAGAATAGAGAGAAATCTAATTATTTTCCTAAAAAGGAAAAATATACGAAAAGATTTATTCCTCGAAACAGAAAAGATAAATCTAAAGAGATTTATTGCTGGAAATGCCATAAGCCAGGACATTACGCTAATAAGTGTACAACGAAACAAAAAATAAATGAACTATCAATAGATGATGAATTAAAGAATTCTTTAATGAGAATAATGATATATGATTCTGAATCACAGTCAGAAGATAATTCTCAACATACATCAGAAGATGATAGTTGTGATGGACAATGTAATTACTACAAAACACTATGTCAAAGAAATGGTCTTTGTGTTCTTAACAAAGAAGAAAATTTGATTCTTGATCTAATAGATCAAACTGATGATCCGATTGTCAAAAGAAAGATAATTGAAAATTATCTAGACATTCGAAACAAAATGAAAGATTTCAGAATAATAATTCTGAGAGTCAAATCAAAGAACCAGTGAAATATAATCTGAATGATATCCTAAAAAGAGGAAGACAAAACGAAACTAAAATTGAAGTTTCAACAAATGATCTAAAAAGAGAAATCAATATTCTTAAAAAGAAATACAAGATTTAAAATCTAGAGTTACATTTTTAGAATGTTCTGACTCTAAAAATAATAATGAACCAGAACAGGAAGAAACTAATGAGTTAGGAGATTTAACATATCTGAATATGATAGATAGAGTTATAACTCATAAATGGTACATTAAAATCCTTATTATTGTTCATAAGGAATATTCTTTATCTGCCCTTGCAATGGTAGATTCTGGTGCAGATTTAAACTGTATAAATGAAGGGTTAATACCCTCAAGATACTTTGAAAAGACAACTGAAATACTTAATGCTGCAGATGGTCGAAAACTTTTGGTTAATTATAAATTATCAAACACTGCTGTTTGTAATAAAGGTATTTGTCTTGAAATGCCATTTATAATGGTTAAAAATCTTTCTCACGATGTTATTCTTGGAAATCCATTTCTACATATGCTATATCCTATAAGTAGTATAGATAGTGATGGTATAACAAGTCAAATTAGTGGTCATGAGATAATATTCTCTTTTATAACTAAACCAAGGTCTCATGAGGTTAATAATCTCAAAACGAAGATCAAAAGAAAAGAAAAATTTCTTAACTCTTTATCAGAAGAGGTTAAGTATTCTGTTATTGATGAAAGGCTAAAGAGTCTGGAGATACAAAGAAGAATAAAGATTCTTCAAGAAAAAATAGAAAAAGAAATATGCTCGGAAATTCCTAATGCCTTCTGGGAAAGGAATAAACATATTATTACACTTCCTTATATTAAAGAATTCAAGGAAGAACAGATTCCAACAAAAGCTAGACCAATAGCTATGGGGCCAAAGCACCTCGAGATATGTAAGAAAGAAATTGATGATCTCTTAAAGAAAAAATTAATAAGAGAATCTAAAAGTCCTTGGAGCTGTCCAGCTTTCTATGTAGAAAATGCTGCAGAATTGGAAAGAGGAGTTCCAAGACTAGTTATAAATTATAAACCTTTAAATAAGGTTCTACAATGGATAAGACATCCTATTCCGAATAAAAAGGATCTTTTAAGTAGATTATACTCTGCTAAGATTATGTGATATCCCCGAAATGATTATGTGGGTAATCATGCATTTAAGGGTGGTTAATTATGAACCTATATGTTTAAAGCGTTTGTATGTGGGATTAATTTATTTAATTTGATGATGTGGTTTAGGAAGCATGTTAGGTGTTTTTAATTGTTGTGTTGATGTGGTAGAATAATAAAATATCGAGGAGGGATATTTTTATACATCGTATGAAATACCGGGACACAATTAAACACCACAAACCACCCCACATGCAACCACCCAACCCCCACTTGCAGCCAAACCCACGCCCCTCCCCTGTTTTCTGGGAAAGCAGATTGACTTATAGGCATGTTTGGACTTAGATATTTTGAGTCTTGCCTCTTCCAAAAGCTTCCTTCTTTTTCCCTTCATTTCTCTGCAACTTGGTCGAGTTCCAGGAGAAAAGTGATCGGGTTTCATGCTTCCTTTCATAAAGAAAATCGAAGGGCAAAAGTGGTGAGGAGTCACATTTTTTCCCAGTTTTCAAGTTTCCTGGCATGCTTGTTCTTTGTAGCAGTCTTGGCATGATAGTTTAGGGTATGATGTTATCTTGTTATGAATACCTTTTTGGGATGTTTGTGAAGCCTTTAGCATGTTTAGTTAAGAAACTTGCATGCTTTATGTGCTATATTTATGCTAGAGAAAAGGGCTCCTCGAACACCCGAGCAGAGAAGTACTCTGTTTTCCATGTTAGGAAGGGTTTTACCATGATGTTTCGAAGCATGCTAACTTAGGTTTTGGTTGAACCTTTGATGTGTTTTTATGTATGGTAACTTGTTGAAGGTACCAGTATATTTCCTTGAGCATGTTGCATGTGTTATGTGAAAGATTTAATCATGTGAAAGGTAGTGTTCGAAAATTCTGGGCAAGGTTCAAATGCCCTGTTTTCTGGAAATATATGTGCGAAGAGTACTTTTATGAAGGTGTTATCATGCATGATAAGCTTATATATTGGAGAAACTTTGATGTAAAAACATGCTTGGTAGTTTTGTGAAACCCATGGCATGTTTAGTTGAGCAAGGTTTATGTTATATGTGTTAGTTTTAATAGCATGAAAAGAGGTGCTCAAGAATTCTGGAAATGAAAATGTGCCCTGTTTCCAGAAAAAGTTGATCCAGTACTTGTTTTAATGATCGATGTTTATGCATGTAGGTTTATGCTAAGGGTGTATATTTGGTTTGAATACACTCAGGGTAGTGTAGTTCAAATGCTAGCATGATGGTCTTGGTATGTATATTGTCCTACATGTTAGATTTAAGGGTATGATTATCGGTGTTAAGCAATTCTGGAAAATCGCCGAAGGAACAAGGTTGGCGATCGATCGCCAAGGAGGCAGGATCGATCGCGACGTTCCAGTAAGTTTTGGCGATCGATCGCCAATATAGTGGCGATCGATCGCGGATTGAATTTTTCTGGTATGCGAGGCAAGTAGCATCTCGCGATCGATCGGGGCTCATGGGCGATCGATCGCGAGATGATATTAAAGGATTTGTTTGGTTTTTTTTTTATTATTTGGTTTTGCTTCCGGATTATTATGAGGTGCCTAATATTGTGTTGTGTGGCTATGTAGAACCATCCCAGGTGCCAGCACAACCGAGGAGATAAAGTCGATTGACTCCTCTATCTTTTGAAAGGTACGTAAGCGACGTACGGGCATCCCAACGGTAACATGTACTTTATGTTTGTCTTTATGACACATGATGAATGCAATGTGGTGCATTAAGATTATGATACATGTTTTTATGCATTGTTTTTGCATATGTATGTTGTGAAATATAAGAGGTGTATTTCACGAGTCAAAGTTATCTTAGTAAGGATTTTAATGGCTTACGCTAAAGTCCATTGGAAGCGATGAAGAATTCCGCTTACATGGAGTAGCAACGCTAAAGTCCATTGGAAGCGATGAAGAATTCCGCTTACATGGAGTAGCAACGCTAAAGTCCATTGGAAGCGATGAAGAATTCCGCTTACATGGAGTAGCAAGAAGCATTAAAATGTACTAATGATAAGGGCTCAGGATGAAATAAGGATTTAAGGGAAAAGGAATGTCATGACATTGCATATCCATACATTCATATAATGTGTTTCTATTATGAATTATGGTACAGGGACAACCAATGGGCGATATAAATGCTGGAAGTACGGGAAGGACTTGTGTTTAAGATTTGCATTTATGCCTTACTTTCATATTATGTTAAATATGAATTGTGTTATGCTCATGTGTTGGGGGTTGTCTTTGTAGGTGCTTTTGTTGACGAGAACCAGGGCCGGGGTTGATATGCTGAGCTGTAAGGAGTGCTACAGGATTAGCATGATAGAGTTTTAGTATAGCTTCTACTGAGTAGAGTAAGACTATGATGTAGTACCTTTGTGGGAAGTATGTCTTTCCTTTTTGGAACTTTTTGGTACTGTAATCTCTAAAGCTCAGGTTAATCAACACGGCACTTTACTCTGATATAATCACATGTATGTTTAGTTCTCTAAATTGCACCTTAATATCTTGATGTGATAACGGGGTCTCACATTTAGTGGTATCAGAGCAGTGGTTAGATAACCAGGGAAGAGTGAAGGGTAGCCTTTAGAGACAAGTTGGCTAGGTATTCATTTAGGCATGCTTATGCATGTGATGCATATGGTTGTATACGTGATATACTAACATGCTTTGAATATTTTACTCTTGTTATCTAACGGCTTATATTATGAACTGCTTTTGGTATTGTTGTTAACTATTGTGTTGCAGCATGGCGGACCTCAATGAAGAGGTAGGAGATATGGACAGTAGACATGCCAGTATTGCTCAGCCGAACCCCTTACCACCACCTGCTGTGGGCGTGGAGCCCAGTGTACAGATATTACTGCCAGGGGAGCTCAGTTTGAAGCAGTTTCTGAGTTTCCATCCGCCCATGTTTGAGGGGACTGAGTCTGGTGAAGTAGCTGAGGAATGGTTGGAACGTATAGAGCAGATACTTGTGACTGCACCTTGTGCACTCACGGCATGGCTGAGGTTAGCAGAGTTTCAGCTGGCTAAGAAGCCTGCTATGTGGTGGAAGACCACCGTGATGGAGCTGAGAGCTCTAGGTATGGCAGTTGACTGGACTGTATTCCGGACCCGGTTCCTTAACCGGTATTTCTCTGCAGCTGCCAGACAATTGAAGGAAGATGAGTTCAACAGTTTGAAGCAGGGTAGCATGTCCGTAGCAGACTACGCTATGCAGTATTCCTCACTGCTGAGGTATGTACCTCATATTGCTGTCAGCAGCCATGCCAAGATGAGGAACTTTCTGAAAGGTCTGAGGCCGGAGCTATTCGATAGGGTTATCTCTAACAACCCCAGCTCGTTTGACGACGCCCTGACACGGGCAGAGTTGGCAGAGATTGCCGTAGGCGCATACAAGGATGTTGTACCCCCTTTTGTACCATCACAGAGGCCTACTACTGACAGTCTGAAGCCACGAGGGGATCAGTTTAAGGCTCGTGGGGCCTCATCATCTTCCAGGTTTAGTGGGAAGAAGTCTCATGGACAGAAGCAGAACACCCGGGGGCACACACAAGGAAACAGGACAGAGGTAACCAGGTGTACCAACTGCGGAGGATGGCATTTGTTACGTGACTGTCGAGGTTGCTATATTTGTGGCAAGATGGGCCACATAGCTCGGGGTTGCCCCAATCGGGCAGTTCAGACGGATTCAGGGCCGAATAGGCCAAGGTTTGATGCTGGGAGGGCACCACAGAGGCAGCAGTTTGCACCACGACCCCTGGGAGGTCAGACGACAGGACCGCCGCAGGGACAGGTGTATGCACTGACCAGGGAGCAGGCCGAGGCAGCCCCAGAGGAGGTCATTGCTGGTACGTGTCATTTACTTACGTACCCTGCACTTATATTGATAGATACAGGTGCTTCCCATTCCTTTGTATCTACTGCCTTTGTGGAAGGACACCATTTGTGCTCGTCTCTGTTACCCACGCCTCTCATGGTCTCGACACCCACGGGGAAGCATGTGATTGCGGATCGACAGTTATCAGATTGCCTCATTTATTTTGAGGGCAATGATCTGAGGGCCGATTTGATTCAGTTAGAAATGGCAGACTTTGACTGCATTATCGGCATTGATGTGTTGAGCAGATACCGAGCTATGGTAGATTGCCAAAAGAGGATAGTTCGTTTTCTGTCTGATCGGGGGTTCCAGTGGACTTTTTATGGGGACGGCTCTCGTCCAAGGATACCAGTAATCTCGGCGGTTAAGATGTCGCGGTTATTGGAACGTGGTCATACTGGGTACCTTATTTATGCTATGAATGCTTCAGAGGAGAAGGAAGTGAGAGCCGAGGACATTCCAGTTGTGGCGGAGTTCAGTGATGTGTTTCCAGATGAGATTCCGGGATTTCCGCCAGTCAGGGATGTGGAGTTTGCTATTGAGCTGCTGCCAGGGACATCAGCCATTTCTCGTGCCCCATACAGGATGGCACCGGCAGAGCTGAGGGAGCTGAAGGTACAGTTACAGGAGCTCCTCGACAAGGGATACATCCGCCCTAGTGTATCGCCTTGGGGTGCGCCAGTCTTGTTTGTGAAAAAGAAGGATGGATCAATGCGTCTGTGCATTGACTACAGGCAACTGAACAAGGCTACAGTGAAGAACAGATATCCGCTTCCGAGGATTGATGATCTGTTCGACCAGCTTCAGGGTACGGAGGTGTACTCCAAGATAGATTTGAGGTCAGGCTATCACCAGGTACGGGTTAGAGCTGGTGATGTCCAAAAGACGGCTTTTAGAACTCGGTATGGACACTATGAGTTCTTGGTGATGCCGTTCGGTGTAACAAATGCACCTGCAGTCTTTATGAGCCTGATGAACAGAGTATTTCAGGAGTACCTCGATCAGTTTGTGATCGTGTTTATTGATGACATCCTAGTCTATTCGAGGAATGAGGAGGATCATGCCGATCATCTGAGGACAGTACTCCAGATCCTCAGAGACCATCAGTTATACGCCAAACTCAGCAAGTGTGAGTTTTGGCTGAACAGTGTTGCATTTTTGGGCCATATCATATCACGAGAGGGGATATCAGTAGACCCGAGGAAGATAGAGGCAGTTATGGATTGGTCTACCCCTACTTCAGTCAGTGAGATTCGAAGTTTTCTTGGTCTGGCTGGCTATTATCGACGTTTCGTCGAGGGTTTCTCAAAGATCGCCAAGCCACTTACACAGCTGACTCAGAAGGGAGTCCCATTTTGTTGGTCAGAGGCTTGTGAGCAGAGCTTCCGGGAATTAAAGCACAGGCTGACTACTGCGCCAGTTCTAGTGATACCCAAGGAGAACAAAGGATTTGTTCTTTATACCGATGCATCTCTACAGGGATTCGGGTGCGTGCTGATGCAGGACAGACATGTAGTGGCTTACGCTTCGAGACAGTTGAAGCCACATGAGACGAGGTATCCAGTCCATGATCTGGAGTTGGCAGCTATAGTGTTCGCCTTGAAGATATGGCGACACTACTTATACGGTACCTCATTTACCATCTTCACTGATCACAAGAGCCTGAAATTCTTGTTTACACAGGCTGAGCTGAACATGAGGCAGAGGAGATGGATGGACCTGCTGAAGGACTACGATTGTGAAATCGAATATCACCCGGGAAAAGCAAATTTGACAGCCGACGCTTTGAGTCGGAAGGTGAGGAGCACAGCAGAGGATGCTATGTCTCTGTCAGCTATGTTTGGCTCCTACTGCCATTTGGGATTCGATTATGATGTATCTTCTTCACCAGTACAGGTTTTGACCTTGCTAGCTGAGCCTGTTATATTTGATCACATCAGGAAGGCTCAGGGGACCGATGTAGAGGTTCAGAGATGGATGTTAGTGGTTCATTCAGGACAGCCATCGAGATTCAGAGTGGCTGATGACGGTTCTCTGAGGCTCGGCGACAGATGGGTGGTTCCAGATACAACCGAGTTGCGCCAAGGTATATTACAGCGAGCTCATTGCAGCAGGATGAGTGTCCATCCAGGTGGGAAGAAGATGTATAAGGATCTACGCAGCCAGTTCTGGTGGAGGCGTATGAAACAGGATGTCACCTCTTTTGTCAAGCGTTGTTTGATTTGTCAGCAAGTGAAAGCTGAGAGACAAAGGCCTGGAGGTGAACTAAGAAGTTTAGAGGTACCCGAGTGGAAGTGGCAGCACGTATCTATGGATTTCGTGACCCACTTGCCGAGGACTGTTTCGGGTTTTGATGCCATCTGGGTAGTCGTGGACAGGTTGACTAAGAGTGCTCATTTCATTCCCTACTGTATGACCTTCACGCACTTAAGAATGGCGCAGTTATATGTCAAAAATGTGGTGAGACTGCACGGGATCCCTGTTTCGATTGTGTCAGATCGAGATCCGCGGTTTACATCTCACTTTTGGGAGGGTCTGCAGACAGCTCTAGGTACAGAGTTGAGGTTGAGCACAGCCTATCATCCCCAGACGGACGGACAGACCGAGCGTACGATACAGACGCTCGAAGACATGTTGAGGGCTTGTGTGCTGGAGTTTGACACTTCATGGCAGGACTCGATAGCCTTGGTGGAATTTTCTTACAACAACAGCTACCAGGCAAGTATTCAGATGGCTCCTTTCGAGGCCCTCTATGGTAGGCGTTGTAGGTCACCCTTGTGTTGGGATGACATGGACCGTAAGTCGGTTGGAGGACCTGAGTTGATTCAGGAAATGGAAGAGAAAGTTAAGGTTATCAGAACAAAGATGAAGGCAGCTCAGGATAGACAGGCAGCATATGCCAATCAGCGGCGTAGACCGTTGGAGTTTCAGTTAGGCGACAGAGTGTTTTTAAAGATCTCACCCTTCAGAGGCGTAGTACGGTTTGGGATGCGAGGGAAATTATCCCCGAGGTACGTAGGGCCGTATGAGATCTTACAGCGTATTGGTACTCTGGCATACCGGTTGGCTTTACCGCCCTCTCTGTCTGGCATACACGACGTTTTTCATGTGTCTATGCTGAGGAAGTATGAGCCAGATCCCTCACATGTGTTGCAGCCTTCAGAGGTTCAGATTGAGTCCGATGTTTCTTATGTGGAGCGGCCTATCAGGATTTTGGATAGAGCAGACCGCAGACTTCGGAACAAGGTTATTCCTATGATCAAGGTACAGTGGGATCGTAGGGGTGTCGAGGAGGCCACGTGGGAGACAGAGCGACACATGGTGCAGTACTATCCAGAACTGTTTTCTGGTATGCGTTTATGTACTGTTTTATTTCTAGTTAGCAGCATGTTTGATTTCGGGACGAAATCTTATAAGTAGGGGAGTATTGTGATATCCCCGAAATGATTATGTGGGTAATCATGCATTTAAGGGTGGTTAATTATGAACCTATATGTTTAAAGCGTTTGTATGTGGGATTAATTTATTTAATTTGATGATGTGGTTTAGGAAGCATGTTAGGTGTTTTTAATTGTTGTGTTGATGTGGTAGAATAATAAAATATCGAGGAGGGATATTTTTATACATCGTATGAAATACCGGGACACAATTAAACACCACAAACCACCCCACATGCAACCACCCAACCCCCACTTGCAGCCAAACCCACGCCCCTCCCCTGTTTTCTGGGAAAGCAGATTGACTTATAGGCATGTTTGGACTTAGATATTTTGAGTCTTGCCTCTTCCAAAAGCTTCCTTCTTTTTCCCTTCATTTCTCTGCAACTTGGTCGAGTTCCAGGAGAAAAGTGATCGGGTTTCATGCTTCCTTTCATAAAGAAAATCGAAGGGCAAAAGTGGTGAGGAGTCACATTTTTTCCCAGTTTTCAAGTTTCCTGGCATGCTTGTTCTTTGTAGCAGTCTTGGCATGATAGTTTAGGGTATGATGTTATCTTGTTATGAATACCTTTTTGGGATGTTTGTGAAGCCTTTAGCATGTTTAGTTAAGAAACTTGCATGCTTTATGTGCTATATTTATGCTAGAGAAAAGGGCTCCTCGAACACCCGAGCAGAGAAGTACTCTGTTTTCCATGTTAGGAAGGGTTTTACCATGATGTTTCGAAGCATGCTAACTTAGGTTTTGGTTGAACCTTTGATGTGTTTTTATGTATGGTAACTTGTTGAAGGTACCAGTATATTTCCTTGAGCATGTTGCATGTGTTATGTGAAAGATTTAATCATGTGAAAGGTAGTGTTCGAAAATTCTGGGCAAGGTTCAAATGCCCTGTTTTCTGGAAATATATGTGCGAAGAGTACTTTTATGAAGGTGTTATCATGCATGATAAGCTTATATATTGGAGAAACTTTGATGTAAAAACATGCTTGGTAGTTTTGTGAAACCCATGGCATGTTTAGTTGAGCAAGGTTTATGTTATATGTGTTAGTTTTAATAGCATGAAAAGAGGTGCTCAAGAATTCTGGAAATGAAAATGTGCCCTGTTTCCAGAAAAAGTTGATCCAGTACTTGTTTTAATGATCGATGTTTATGCATGTAGGTTTATGCTAAGGGTGTATATTTGGTTTGAATACACTCAGGGTAGTGTAGTTCAAATGCTAGCATGATGGTCTTGGTATGTATATTGTCCTACATGTTAGATTTAAGGGTATGATTATCGGTGTTAAGCAATTCTGGAAAATCGCCGAAGGAACAAGGTTGGCGATCGATCGCCAAGGAGGCAGGATCGATCGCGACGTTCCAGTAAGTTTTGGCGATCGATCGCCAATATAGTGGCGATCGATCGCGGATTGAATTTTTCTGGTATGCGAGGCAGTAGCATCTCGCGATCGATCGGGGCTCATGGGCGATCGATCGCGAGATGATATTAAAGGATTTGTTTGGTTTTTTTTTTATTATTTGGTTTTGCTTCCGGATTATTATGAGGTGCCTAATATTGTGTTGTGTGGCTATGTAGAACCATCCCAGGTGCCAGCACAACCGAGGAGATAAAGTCGATTGACTCCTCTATCTTTTGAAAGGTACGTAAGCGACGTACGGGCATCCCAACGGTAACATGTACTTTATGTTTGTCTTTATGACACATGATGAATGCAATGTGGTGCATTAAGATTATGATACATGTTTTTATGCATTGTTTTTGCATATGTATGTTGTGAAATATAAGAGGTGTATTTCACGAGTCAAAGTTATCTTAGTAAGGATTTTAATGGCTTACGCTAAAGTCCATTGGAAGCGATGAAGAATTCCGCTTACATGGAGTAGCAACGCTAAAGTCCATTGGAAGCGATGAAGAATTCCGCTTACATGGAGTAGCAACGCTAAAGTCCATTGGAAGCGATGAAGAATTCCGCTTACATGGAGTAGCAAGAAGCATTAAAATGTACTAATGATAAGGGCTCAGGATGAAATAAGGATTTAAGGGAAAAGGAATGTCATGACATTGCATATCCATACATTCATATAATGTGTTTCTATTATGAATTATGGTACAGGGACAACCAATGGGCGATATAAATGCTGGAAGTACGGGAAGGACTTGTGTTTAAGATTTGCATTTATGCCTTACTTTCATATTATGTTAAATATGAATTGTGTTATGCTCATGTGTTGGGGGTTGTCTTTGTAGGTGCTTTTGTTGACGAGAACCAGGGCCGGGGTTGATATGCTGAGCTGTAAGGAGTGCTACAGGATTAGCATGATAGAGTTTTAGTATAGCTTCTACTGAGTAGAGTAAGACTATGATGTAGTACCTTTGTGGGAAGTATGTCTTTCCTTTTTGGAACTTTTTGGTACTGTAATCTCTAAAGCTCAGGTTAATCAACACGGCACTTTACTCTGATATAATCACATGTATGTTTAGTTCTCTAAATTGCACCTTAATATCTTGATGTGATAACGGGGTCTCACAGATTATGTCTAAATTTGACATGAAATCAGGATTTTGGCAAATTCAAATTGCTGAAAAAGATAAGTATAAGACAGCATTTACAGTTCCTTTCGGACACTACGAATGGAATGTAATGCCTTTTGGGCTTAAGAATGCTCCATCAGAATTTCAAAAAATAATGAATGATATTTTTAATGCTTATTCAGCATTTATAATTGTCTATATTGACGATGTTCTAATTTTCTCTACAGATATAGAACAACACTTTAAACATCTCAATATATTTCTTAAAGTTGTCACTCAAGCAGGACTTGTAGTGTCACAAAGAAAAATAAAACTTTTTCAAACAAAGATAAGATTCTTAGGACATGAAATTATTCATGGCACAATATTTCCTATAGAAAGAGCAATAATATTTGCTGATAAATTTCCAGATAAAATTATTGATAAAAATCAATTACAAGTATTTTCAGGAAACATACAATATGTTTCGAAATTATATAAAAACATATATAATTATTCTTATGGAATATTTGATATAATAAAACAATATTTGGCTCATAAAAAATTATTTGCAGCCAAAGGAAGCATAATAACAGCTTGCTTCAAAATTTCAAAGATGGAAGATGTACATTTATTCTCTTATTTAATGTACAACCCAGTTTAGTGGTTTTTGCAGGAATCCTCTACCAGAAGAATGCCACTTAAGCGATATCCCCCCAAAGGGGAAAAACCAATTGAGGAATCATCATACTCCAAAGAAAAATGGTCCTCATTTCCTTCTCCAAAGGCTATGACTCACTATCAGAGGAATATGATCGATTCAATTTGGAATGCTCATAAGTGTAAAAATACACATGTGATGAAGGACTTTCTTCACAATCTTGCAGATTATTTCGAGCATGAAAATATTGCAAAGGTCTCTAAAACCGAGACACATCAGCCACTATTTTCACTTGAAGAAAGAAGGAATTTAATGCTAAAATGCATAGCAGATTTATTCAAGAAAAGGTCAAAACAAATCCAGATGAATACAAGAATCTCCTTGTATACTTTATGAACGGGAAAAGTCATGTTTGTCCAAGTTGGTCATTATACAAAAGCTATGATGAAAATCATATCCGGATTGGAATTAACCAACTCTTTGAGTTTACCGCTGAGATCAGGAAATTACTTGATTATGGCCTTATCGGATATATCCAGTGTCATCGATTCACAAAGTTTGAAGCAGCTCCTAAAATATTACAGGAAGCAATGGATGAAATAAAAAGGATCGCGAGTATCCAAATTATTGTATCATGGTTGACACCATTTCTCCAGAATGGGATTATGAAGAGCTGAACAAGAACCTCTTACCATTATATCTTCCGGGATATACAATTTTCACAATATATTGTGGAGCACCATATGTACCAGGACAGGAACCCTATGACTTTCCTTACTTGGAACAATTTGAATACCGAAAAATGAGAACTCATGAGTTCCCAGTTCAACTAATGGCTAGACACAGAGCTCAAACTATAAAAATTTGTCAAGAAAGAATTAAATTTAATTCTGAATTTCATATTATTAAACATTCCCCATTTACTCTGGTTTATGCTACTGGAGGTTACTACAATCCAGGTTCTCAAACCGAGTTAGCTCGGCGCATACTCGCTGAAACACTTCCCATGAGTCTGTATTGTACTGAAGAGTTCAAGAACGAGCAATACTTCTATACATGGCCTGCTGGTGAAGATGAAGGATACTGGCAACAACTCGATGAGGAAGGAATCCATAACATGGAGAATCAACTGGACCCACTTGATAATGAAGGAATCCATAATCTGGACAACCAACAGGATCCATGACATGATCCGTTTGAATTTTAAAATTGGGGGCAGGACCACCACTATGTGGACAAAAGATAGTGGAACCAAGCATCTTAAAAGATGACAATGACGTAAAATAATAAAAAAGAGATAATGGAGCACCTCTCAACAAACTTCTGACATAAAGAGGGCATCTGGCAACAGTGACCTGACGACCACTACGAAAAGAATCCAATAAAGCTGATTGGACCACTCAACCACTACCTCCACTACCACCCACTACGGAAGGCATCTTGGACCACTCCACCTAATGGATTATGACTCATCCACCACTAGAAGACCTAGAAGACTCCTCAGCCTCTATATAAAGACGGCATTGAAGACATTGTTAAGCACAAGCTAATAGAAGCTAATACAAGTTAAATAACTCAGTATAAAAATTCTCTGTATGCTCTTGATAATATTCAAGTCTTTCTGTCCTGAACTAATTTTAAGTTCATAGTTTGTATGTGTGTTTACTATTGTAATAAGTTTGTAATATATTTCATTTGTTATAATAATATAATATTTTGTGTGTTTACATACCGAATTCACGAAGGAATTCTCAAGCAAAGAGTAAACACACAAAATATTATATTATTATAACAAATGAAATATATTACAAACTTATTACAATAGTAAACACACATACAAACTATGAACTTAAAATTAGTTCAGGACAGAAAGACTTGAATATTATCAAGAGCATACAGAGAATTTTTATACTGAGTTATTTAACTTGTATTAGCTTCTATTGGCTTGTTCTTGACAATGTCTTCAATGCCGTCCTTATATAGAGGCTGAGGAGTCTTCTAGGTCTTCTAGTGGTGGATGAGTCATAATCCATTAGGTGGAGTGGTCCAAGATGCCTTCCGTAGTGGGTGGTAGTGGAGGTAGTGGTTGAGTGGTCCAATCAGCTTTATTGGATTCTTTTCGTAGTGGTCGTCAGGTCACTGTTGCCAGATGCCCTCTTTATGTCAGAAGTTTGTTGAGAGGTGCTCCATTATCTCTTTTTTATTATTTTACGTCAAAACCTTCTTCCAACCAAAATAATAATGTAGTGAAGACACATACTCTTATAAATGGACGAAATAGAATTTTATCAAAACATAAAAAAAAAACGTCCGAAATTGGTAAAATTTCTCAAATACATATTCGAACCAAGAAAATGATATACTCAAAACATATACTCGAATATTCGCATGAAATCAAAATTTATCAAAAAATCAAAAAACTTACGTAATTCTGAAAATTTCTCAAAACCTTCTTCCAACCAAAATAACAATGTAGTCAAGACACATACTTTTATAATTGCAAGAAATAGAAATTTATCGAAAAATCAAAAAAACGTCCGAAATTGTTAAAATTTCTCAATTACTTATTCGAACCAAGAAAATGATGCACTCTAGACATATACTCGAATATTCGCACGAAATCGGAATTTATCAAAAAATCAAAAAACTTACGTAATTCTAAAAATTCTCAAAACCTTCTTCCAACCAAGAAAATTATGTACTCAAGACACATACTCTTATAATTGCACGAAATAGAAATTTATCAAAAAATAAAAAAACGTCCGAAATTGTTAAAATTTCTCAAATACTTATTCGAACCAAGAAAATGATATACTCAAAACATATACCCGAATATTAACACGAAATCGAAATTTATCAAAAAATCAAAAAACTTACGTAATTTCTGAAAATTTACAAAACCTTCTTCCAACCAAGAAAATTATTTACTCAAGACACATACTCTTATAATTGCACGAAAAAGAAATTTATCAAAAAATAAAAAAAACGTCCGAAATTGTTACAATTTCTCAAATACTTCTTCGAACCATGAAAATGATGTACTCTAGACATGTACTCGAATATTCGCACGAAATCGGAATTTATCAAATAATCAAAAAACTTACGTATTTTCTGAAAATTTCTCAACACCTTCTTCCAACCAAGATAACAATGTACTCAAGACACATACTCTTATAATTGCACGAAATAGAGTATGTGTCTTTACTACATTGTTATTTTGGTTGGAAGAAGGTTTTGAGAAATTTTCAGAATTACGTAAGTTTTTTGATTTTTTGATAAATTTCGATTTCGTGCGAATATTCGAGTATATGTTTTGAGTATATCATTTTCTTGGTTCGAATAAGTATTTGATAAATTTTAACAATTTCGGAGGTTTTTTTTTTATGTTTTGATAAATTTCTATTTCGTGCAATTATAAGAGTATGTGTCTTTACTACATTGTTATCTTGGTTGGAAGAAGGTTTTGTGAAATTTTCAGAATTACGTAAGTTTTTTGATTTTTTGATAAATTCCGATTTCGTGAGAATATTCAAGTATATGTCTAGAGTACATCATTTTCTTGGTTCGAATAAGTATTTGAGAAATTTTAACAATTTCGGACGTTTTTTTGATAAATTTCTATTTCTTGCAATTTTAAGATTATGTGTCTTGACTACATTGTTATTTTTGTTGGAAGAAGGTTTTGAGAAATTTTCAGAATTACGTAAGTTTTTTTATATTTTGAGAAATTTCGATTTCGTGCGAATATTCGAGTATATTTTTTGATTATATCATTTTCTTGGTTCGAATAAATATTTGAAAATTTTAACAATTTCGGACATTTTTTTTTATGTTTTGATAAGTTTCTATTTCGTGCAATTATAAGAGTATGTGTTTTGAGTACATTGTTATCTTGGTTGGAATAAGGTTTTGTGAAATTTTTAGAATCACGTAAGTTTTTTGATTTTTTGATAAATTTCGATTTCGTGAGAATATTCAAGTATATGTCTAGGGTACATCATTTTCTTGGTTCGACTAAGTTTTTGAGAAATTTTAACAATTTCGGACGTTTTTTTATTTTGTGATAAATTTCTATTTCGTGCAATTATAAGAGTATGTGTCTTAACTACATTGTTATTTTGGTTGAAAGAAGGTTTTGAGAAATTTTCAGAATTACGTAAGTGTTTTGATTTTTTGATAAATTCCGATTTCGTGAGAATATTCGAGTATATGTCTAGAGTACATCATTTTCTTGGTTCGAATAAGTATTTGAGAAATTTTAACAATTTCGGACGTTTTTTTAATGTTTTGATAAATTTAAATTTCGTGCAATTATAAGAGTATGTGTCTTCACTACATTACTATTTTGGTTGGAAGAAGGTTTTGAGAAATTTTCAGAATACGTAAGTTTTTTGATTTTTTGATAAATTTCGATTTCGTGTTAATATTCGGGTATATGTTTTGAGTATATCATTTTCTTGGTTCGAATAAGTATTTGAGAAATTTTAACAATTTCGGACGTTTTTTTTATTTTTTGATAAATTTCTATTTCGTGCAATTATAAGAGTATGTGTCTTGAGTACATAATTTTCTTGGTTGGAAGAAGGTTTTCAGAAATTTTTAGAATTACGTAAGTTTTTTGATTTTTTTGATAAATTCCGATTTCGTGCGAATATTCGAGTATATGTCTAGAGTGCATCATTTTCTTTGTTCGAATAAGTAATTGAGAAATTTTAACAATTTCGGACGTTTTTTTTTATGTTTTGATAAATTTCTATTTCGTGCAATTATAAGAGTATGTGTCTTCACTACATTATTATTTTGGTTGGAAGAAGGTTTTGAGAAATTTTCAGAATTACGTAAGTTTTTTGATTTTTTGTTAAATTTCGATTTCTTGCGAATATTCGAGTATATGTTTTGAGTATATCATTTTCTTGGTTCAAATAAGTATTTGAGAAATTTTAACAATTTCGAACGTTTTTTTTTTATGTTCTGATAAATTTCTATTTCGTGATAAGAGTATGTGTCTTGGGTACATTGTTATCTTTGTTGGAAGAAGGTTTTGAGAAATTTTCAGAATTACGTACGTTTTTTGATTTTTTGATAAATTTCGATTTCGTGCGAATATTTGAGTATATGTTTTGAGTATATCATTTTCTTGGTTCTAATAAGTATTTGAGAAATTTTAACAATTTCGGACGTTTTTTTGATTTTTTGATAAATTTCTATTTCGTGCAATTATAAAAGTATGTGTCTTGACTACATTGTTATTTTGGTTGGAAGAAGGTTTTGAGAAATTTTCAGAATTACGTAAGTTTTTTGATTTTCTGATAAATTTTGATTTCGTGCGAATATTCGAGTATATGTTTTGAGTATATCATTTTCTTGGTTCGAATAAGTATTTGAGAAATTTTAACAATTTCGGACTTTTTTTTTATTTTTTGATAAATTTCTATTTCGTGCAATTATAAGAGTATGTGTCTTGACTACAATGTTATTTTGGTAGGAAGAAGGTTTTGAGAAATTTTCAGAATTACGTAAGTTTTTTGATTTTTTGATAATTTCGATTTCGTGCGAATATTCGAGTATATGTTTTGAGTATATCATTTTCTTAGTTCGAATAAGTATTTGAGAAATTTTAACAATTTTGGATGTTTTTTGATTTTTTGATAAATTTCTATTTCTTGCAATATAAGAGTATGTGTCTTGACTACATTGTTATTTTGGTTGGAATAAGGTTTTGAGAAATTTTTAGAATTATGTAAGTTTTTTGATATTTTGATAAATTTCGATTTCGTGCGAATATTCGACTATATTTTTGGATTATATCATTTTCTTGGTTCGAATAAGTATTTGAGAAATTTTAACAATTTCGGACGTTTTTTTTGATGTTTTGATAAATTTCTATTTCGTGCAATTATAAGAGTATGTGTCTTGAGTACATTGTTATCTTGGTTGGAAGAAGGTTTTGTGAAATTTTCAGAATTACGTAAGTTTTTTGATTTTTTGATAAATTCCGATTTCGTGAGAATATTCAAGTATATGTCTAGGGCACATCATTTTCTTGGTTCGACTAAGTATTTGAGAAATTTTAACAATTTCGGACGTTTTTTTTTATTTTTGATAAATTTCTATTTCGTGCAATTATAAGAGTATGTGTCTTGACTACATTGTTATTTTGGTTGAAAGAAGGTTTTGAGAAATTTTCAGAATTACGTAAGTTTTTTGATTTTTTGATAAATTTCGATTTCGTGCGAATATTCGAGTATATGTTTTGATCATATCATTTTCTTGGTTCGAATAAGTATTTGAGAAATTTAACAATTTCAGACGTTTTTTTTTATGTTTCGATAAATTTCTAATTCGTGCAATTATAAGAGTATGTGTCTTGAGTACATTGTTATCTTGGTTGGAAGAAGGTTTTGAGAAATTTTTCGAATTTAATAAGTTTTTTGATTTTTTGATAAATTCCAATTTCGTGAGAATATTCGAGTATACGTCTGGAGTACATCATTTTCTTGGTTCGAATAAGTATTTGAAAAATTTTAACAATTTCGGACGTTTTTTTTTTTTGATAAATTTCTATTTCGGGCAATTATAAGAGTATGTGCCTTGACTACATTGTTATTTTGGTTGAAAGGAGGTTTTGAGAAATTTTCAGAATTACGTAAGTTTTTTGATTTTTTGATAAATTTTGATTTCGTGCGAATATTCGAGTATATGTTTTGATCCTATCGTTTTCTTGGTTCGAATAAGTATTTGAGAAATTTTAACAATTTCGGACGTTTTTTTTTGATTTTTTGATAATTTCTATTTTGTGCAATTTTAAGAGTATGTGTCTTGACTACATTGTTATTTTGGTTGGAAAAAGGTTTTGAGAAATTTTCAGAATTACGTAAGTTTTTTGATATTTTGATAAATTTCGATTTCGTGCGAATATTCGAGTATATTTTTTGATTATATCATTTTCTTGGTTCGAATAAATATTTGAGAAATTTTAACAATTTTGGACTTTTTTTTTTATGTTTTTATAAATTTCTATTTCGTGCAATTATAAGAGTATGTGTCTTGAGTACATTGTTATCTTGGTTGGAAGAAGGTTTTGAGAAATTATCCGAATTATGTAAGTGTTTTGATTTTTTGATAAATTCCAATTTCGTGATAATATTCGAGTATACGTCTAGAGTACATCATTTTCTTGGTTCGAATAAGTATTTGAAAATTTTTAACAATTTTGGACTTTTTTTTTTTTGATAAATTTCTATTTTGTGCAATTATAAGTGTATGTATCTTGACTACATTGTTATTTTGGTTGAAAGAAGGTTTTGAGAAATTTTCAGAAAATACGTAAGTTTTTTGATTTTTTGATAAATTCCGATTTCGTGCGAATATTCGAGTATATGTTTGAGTATATCATTTTCTTGGTTCGAATAAGTATTTGAGAAATTTTACCAATTTCGAACGTTTTTTTTTTTGACATTTTGATAAAATTCTATTTCGTGCAATTATAAGAGTATGTGTCTTCACTACATTACTATTTTGGTTGGAAGAAGGTTTTGAGAAATTTTCAGAATTACGTAAGTTTTTTGATTTTTTGTTAAATTTCGATTTCTTGCGAATATTCGAGTATATGTTTTGAGTATATCATTTTCTTGGTTCGAATAAGTATTTGAGAAATTTTAGCAATTTCGGACTTTTTTTTATTTTTTGATAAATTTCTATTTCGTGCAATTATAAGAGTATGTGTCTTGAGTACATAATTTTCTTGGTTGGAAGAAGGTTTTGAGAAATTTTCAAAATTACGTAAGTTTTTTATTTTTTGATAAATTTCGATTTCGTGCGAATATTCGAGTATATGTCTAGAGTGCATCATTTTCTTGGTTCGAATAAGTAGTTGAGAAATTTTAACAATTTCGGACTTTTTTTTTGATTTTTTGATAAATTTCTATTTCGTGCAATTATAAGAGTATGTGTCTTGAGTACATTGTTATCTTTGTTGGAAGAAGGTTTTGAGAAATTTTCAGAATTCCGTAAGTTTTTTGGATTTTTGATAAATTCCGATTTCGTGCGAATATTCGAGTATATGTTTTGAGTATATCATTTTCTTGGTTCGAATAAGTATTTGAGAAATTTTAACAATTTCGGACGTTTTATAGATTTTTTGATAAATTTCTATTTCGTGCAATTATTCGAGTATATATCTAAAGTACATCATTTTCTTGGTTCAAATAAGTATTTGAGAAATTTTAATAATTTCGGACTTTTTTTTGATTTTTTGATAAATTTCTTTTTCGTGCAATTATAAGATTATGTGTCTTGAGTAAATAATTTTCTTTGTTGGAAGATGGTTTTGAGAAATTTTTAGAATTACGTAATTTTTTTGATTTTTGGATAAATTTCGATTTCGTGCGAATATTCGAGTATATGTCTTGTGTCCATCATTTTCTAGGTTCGAATAAATATTTGAGAAATTGAAACAATTTCGGACGTTTTTTTTGATTTTTTTTATAAATTTCTTTTACATGCAATTAGAAGAGTATGTGTCTTGAGTAAATAATTTTCTTAGTTGGAAGAAGGTGTTGAGAAATTTTCATTTTCTTGGTTCGAATAAGTATTTGAGAAATTGTAACAATTCGGACGTTTTTTTGATGTTTTGATAAATTTCTATTTCGGGCAATTATAAGAGTATGTGTCTTGAGTACATTGTTATCTTGATTGGAAGAAGGTTTTGAGAAATTTTCAGAATTACGTAAGTTTTTTGATTTTTTGATAAATTTCGAATTCGTTCGAATATTCGAGTATATGTTTTCAGTATATCATTTTCTTGGTTCGAATAAGTATTTGAGAAATTATACGATTTCGGACGTTTTTTTTGAAGTTTTGATAAGTTCTATTTCGTGCAATTATAAGAGTATGTGTCTTGAGTACATTGTTTTCTTGTTGGAAGAAGGTTTTGAGAAATTTTCAGAAAAAAACATAAGTTTTTTGATTTTTTGTTAAATTCTGATTTCGTGCGAATATTCGAGTATATGTTTTGAGTATATCATTTTCTTGGTTCGAATAAGTATTTGAGAAATTTTACCAATTTCGGACGTTTTTTTGATGTTTTGATAAATTCTATTTCGTGCAATTATAAGAGTATGTGTCTTGAGTACATTGTTATCTTGGTTGGAAGAAGGTTTTGTGAAATTTTCAGAATTACGTAAGTTTTTTGATTTTTTGATAAATTCCGATTTCGTGAGAATATTCAAGTATATGTCTAGGGTACATCATTTTCTTGGTTCGACTAAGTATTCGAGAAATTTTAACAATTTCGGATGTTTTTTTTATTTTTTGATAAATTTCTATTTCGTGCATTATAAGAGTATGTGTCTTGACTACATTGTTATTTATATTGAAGAAGGTTTTGAGAAATTTTCAGAATTACGTAGTTTTTTGATTTTTTGATAAATTTCGATTTCGTGCTAAGATTCGAGTATATGTTTTGATCCTATCATTTCCTTGGTTCGAATAAGTATTTGAGAAATTTTAACAATTTCGGACGTTTTTTTATGTTTCGATAAATTTCTATTTCGTGCAATTATAAGAGTATGTGTCTTGAGTACATTGTTATCTTGGTTGGAAGAAGGTTTTGAGAAATTTTCCGAATTACGTAAGTTTTTTGATTTTTGATAAATGCCAATTTCGTGAGAATATTCGAGTATATGTCTAGAGTACATCATTTTCTTGGTTCGAATAAGTATTTGAGAAATTTTAACAATTTCGGACGTTTTTTTGATTTTTTGATAAATTTCTATTTCGTGCAATTATAAGTGTATGTGTCTTGACTACATTGTTATTTTGGTTGAAAGAAGGTTTTGAGAAATTTTCAGAATTACGTAAGTTTTTGATTTTTTGATAAATTTCGATTTCGTGCGAATATTCGAGTATATGTTTTGAGTATGTAATTTTCTTGGTTCGAATAAGTATTTGAGAAATTTTAACAATTTCGGACGTTTTTTTTTTATGTTTGATAAATTTCTATTTCGTGCAATTATAGAGTATGTGTCTTGAGTACATTGTTATCTTGGTTGGAGAAAGTTTTGTGAAATTTTCAGAATTACTTAAGTTTTTTGATTTTTGATAAATTCGATTTCGTGTGAATATTCAAGTATATGTCTAGAGTACATCATTTTCTTGGTTTGAATAAGTATTTGAGAAATTTTAACAATTTCGGACGTTTTTTTTTATTTTTTGAAAAATTTCTATTTCGTACAATTTTAAGAGTATGTGTCTTGACTACATTGTTATTTTGGTTGGAAGAAGGTTTTGAGAACTTTTCAGAATTACGTAAGTTTTTTGATATTTTGAGAAATTTCGATTCGTGCGAATATTCGAGTATATTTTTGATTATATCATTTTCTTGGTTCGAATAAATATTTGAGAAATTTTAACAATTTCCGGACGTTTTTTTTATGTTTTGATAAATTTCTATTTCTCGCAATTATAGAGTATGTGTCTTGAGTACATTGTTATCTTTGTTGGAAGATGGTTTTGAGAAATTTTCGAATTACGTAAGTGTTTTGATTTTTGATAATTCCAATTTCGTGTGAATATTCGAGTATATGTCTAGAGTACATCATTTTCTTGGTTCGAATAAGTATTTGAGAATTTTAACAATTTCGGACGTTTTTTTGATTTTTTTGATAAATTTCTATTTCGTGCAATTATAAGAGTATGTGTCTTGTGTACATTGTTTTCTTGATTGGAAGAAGGTTTTGAGAAATTTTCAGAAAATACGTAAGTTTTTGATTTTTGATAAATTCCGATTTCGTGGCGAATATTCGAGTATATGTTTTGAGTATATCATTTCTTGGTTCGAATAAGTATTTGAGAAATTTTACCAATTTCGGACGTTTTTTTTTATGTTTTGATAAATTTCTATTTCGTGCAATTATAAGAGTATGTGTCTTTACTACATTATTATTTTGGTTGGAAGAGGTTTTGAGAACTTTTCAGAATTACGTAAGTTTTTTGATTTTTTGTTAAATTTCGATTTCGTGCGAATATTCGAGTATTTTTTGATTATATCATTTTCTTGGTTCGAATAAGTATTTGAGAAATTTTAACAATTTCGGACGTTTTTTGTATTTTTGATAAATTTCTATTTCGTGCAATTAATAAGAGTATATGTCTTGAGTACATTGTTATCTTGGTTGTAAGAAGGTTTGAGAAATTTTCAAAATTACGTAAGTTTTTTGATTTTTTGATAATTTCGATTTCATGCGAATATTCGAGTAAATGTCTAGAGTACATCATTTTCATGGTTCAAAATAAGTATTTGAGAAATTGTAAACAATTTCGGACTTTTTTTGATTTTTTTTGATATGTTTTCTTTCAATTTTAGGGTATGTCTCTTGCGTAATAATTTTTTCATTTTTTTTCTTCTCTTGTTGAAGAAGGTTTTGAGAAATTTTCTGAATTACGTAAGTTTTTTGATTTTTGATAAATTTCGATTTCTTTT
>CAJQUN010001445.1:0-66630 GCA_907163345.1 Haberlea rhodopensis
ATAAGCATTACAATCCCGCGCATATTTGATAAATAACAATCAAACTGTCTTAGATCCTATCCTAGTCCATTTAGGAGGAGGAATTGGTACATTTGCTAGACAGCCCCAAACCCTTAAAAACTAGTAGCAAGGTGCGCGACCTTTCCACAATTCATGAGGCGTTTTATCCAACTTTTTATGTGGTACTCTGTTTAGTACATAGTTGGCGGAAAGCAGAGCTTCACCCACAAGTTCCGAGGTAAGTCAGAACTTGTAAGCATTGCATTCATCATTTCCTTAAGCGTTATATTATTCCTTTCAGGAATACCATTTTGATCAGGAGAATAAAGGCGCGGTAGTTTGATGAATAATGTCACTCTCAGCACATATTTGTGCAAATGGTGACTCATATTTACCGCCTCGATCACTTCGAAAAATTTTAATCTTTTTATCGAGTTGATTCTCAACTTCATTCTTATAGTGAATGAACATGTCAATTGCTTCGTCTTTACTTCTCATTAAGTAGACATAACAATATCTTGTACAACAGATAAATGTTATGAAATAATTTTTACCGCCTCTAGATTGTACATACTTTAGATCGCATACATCCGTATGGATCAAGTTTAACGGTACAGTGTCACTCAATTGAGTGGAATGAAGACTTGGTTAATTTGGCCTCTACACAAGTCTGACACTTGTGTTTATGATTGATGTTAAGTTTAGGTAATAGATTAAGAGATTAGCCTTTATAAGGACTTATAATTCACATGTCCTAATCTACCATGCCACAAATGTAAAAACTCACAAGAATAATTAAACTTTAAAGTTTTATTAGCCACATTGACAACAGTCATTACATTATTTTTGCTTGTGCTAGCCTCATATGCTGTATTAACATCAACCTCAACTTCATATTAAACTTAGCCTTAGGAGCTAAAGTCATTACACTCATCATGAAGAGGTTATTTGCCAAGTAGCCTTTGCCCCAAACATACCACCCTTGGATAGAATTACTTTGTCGGATGCAAACACAAGCCGAAAGTCTTTCTTGTTCAGCACTGCTCCGGAGATGAGATTCTTTCGGATCTCTGGCACCTGGAGCACCTCGGTAAGAGTCAACCCTTTGCCAAAAGTCATCTTTAGCACAACCGTCCCTTTGCCTTCAACTTTTGAGACTGATGAATTTCCCATGTAGCAGTGCTCATCATTTACTGGTCGATGTGTCTTAAACATCCATTTGTTGGCGCAAATGTGGCGAGTAGCCCCAGGGTCCACCCACCATTCCTTGGAGTTCCACCAACAAGGTTCACCTCCGACACCACTGCAGTCAGATGCATGTCATCCATGTCTGAGCACAAGTTCTCCTCAGCAATATTGGCATGAGTAGGCCTCTTGCCTTTGCCTCTGTTTGGGACTGCCTTCCTTTTACCCTCATTGGTTGGCATTGAGTGCGGTACCTGGCCTTATAGTTAGGTTGACCGCACACGTAACAGTCACCGGTGAACCTCCTGTTCTGAGTATCTCCCTTGGAATCAAAAGTGTATTTGTGTTTATTCCAGCGGGAGCTATCCCCAACTTCAACCACGTTGGCCTTGGAAATCATACCGATCGATTCTTGTCAACTTTTCGGTTGTCTTGCTCGGTGCGCAGCCTTCTGATAAGATCCTCAAGACTCATCATCTTTCGCTTGTGCTTCAGGTAGCTCTTGAAGTCCTTCCAAGATGGCGGTAATTTTTCAATCATCATCGCCACTTGGAGGGCATCATTTAGCCCCATACATTCGGCAGCAAGTTCATGATATATCAGCTGCAACTCTTCGCATTGCTCAACAATGCTCTTGCCATCTAATATTCGATAGTCATGGAATCGACCGACTATAAATTTCTTTGCGCCTGCATCGTCAACTTTGTATTTCATTTCTAACGATTCCCAAAGATCCTTCGCAGTTTCTTTGGGGGTATATACACATTGAAAAGTGCATCGTCAAGAGAACTCAGTACATAGTCTGCACTCAGCCACGATTCTACTATTACAGCAGATTGAGGATCCTCTTTGTCCTCCACTGGTTTCTCCTCTTTGAGAAACCTGGTCAAGTTCAAAGTGGTCAAGAAGAACATCATCTTCTGTTGCCAATGCTTAAAGTTGGAACCTTGAACTTTTCCGGTTTCTCAAATTGAGAGAATGGCATTGGGTTTCTCAGAACTGCCTGAGCGCCGCTAGCTTTCATCATTGGAATCACTACTGGAGTCTCATTATTCTCAGCATTTCGGTTTGGAATCTGGTCAGCATAAGCTAAAAAACAGAATACAAATGATACAACACAAACAATATCAAACTAGTTTTAAAAACGAACAGTATAAATATTTGATAGTGCACAAACAGTGATTGTTTGAAAATTCAACAATTTTATTTTTGAAAAACCGATTATGTTCCAAACAAAAACAAATACAAATTGTTAATCGAAAATAAAATATACTGTAAACTTACACCAATAGTATGTAAATATTATTCAAAATTTGCACAGGAAACTGGAACAGGACGAGGCCACAACAAGCCGTGTGCCCGTAACTCAAATTTGCCCGACTACAAGCTTCTGGCCTCCTGGACAAGAGAGTTCCAAGGTACAACGTCCAATCGCCTCTGTTCGGATGAAGCAGAAATTCGAGCATACTCTCTCGAACACCAGTAATGTGTAGTACTCTTAAATGTATGAAGCTATGAGTGAGTGAACAATTTTCGGATTGATCAAAACAAAAGGCTGGAGCAGCTTATATAGCTGAGCAGCAGACCTCTCCAAAAGTCTCAGAAATTAAGTGTAATGTTTAGTGGGGTAGATGAAAAGTCTCAACACTTAACATCAGATTAATATGGATTTAAGTCTCACACATAAATCTGACATCAATTCTGCAGATAGGTAAAGAGTCTCAGACTTAATACTCAGCAGAATATGAAAAATCAGGTAGAATGAAAAGTCATTTCAGAAATCCAAGTAGTAAAAAGATAGGCTGCCTTCGCGGCAGCGGTGCGACGAGGCAAGGCGAGCGGACGGACGGACGGCGCGCGAGAGGCACCCATTTTTTCTATTAACTATACTCTATTGATTTGTATATCATTATAAAAAAACCATAAGTCTCTCAACTTTTCAATGTGAGATTTCTTTTGCCTAATTGACTATTCATAATTAACTTACCATATTTTTGTTCTCATTAACAAAATTAATAATAATTATTAGGTTTTTATAAATTAACTCAATTATAATTTAAAATCAAGAAGATCATCGATATCTGTCGTCTTAGAGGATTGGGATTTGGTGCATGTTAAAGGTGAGGCATGCATTAATTGCCTTATCTCCTCACTTTTTACACTGCGCGCCGTTCCTTCTTGTTCATTCATCAATCGGATACCGTATACAAACAACGATTAATTTCACTGCTTAAATTTTGTCAAGAACAATATTAGAAGAAAAAAAAAACATGCAATAAATAGCAACCAAATAGTATATATGCGTACGTACCGCATAGGGAACTAATTTTATAGCATTCGAAATATATCGATAGATTGTACTAAATGCGACTAAGTTCATCACATGTTTTTTTTTTTTTTTTTAACTTTTGGAAGCTCTAATTCAAGATAATATGATATATACGTGCGTAAAAATATTTGTACAGTAAAAAAATAGATGCAAGTTTAATCTGTCTACCCACTTAAACAAAATAAATTAAATTTGTTTCAACTCGGTATTTTGCACAGAATGTTTTAGTTTGTTCATTATATAACAGAAGGACTTGTTTGTTTGATCAATTTGTGGCTACAAAAGAATTGTAATTTATTCTTTATTTCTTTTATTACAATCAGCACAAAGCACTGTTTTAATACATGATTGATCAGGCTTTTGTTTCACATTCCCATAAGTCACTCACTTAATTCTCTTTCCCAATCTCTCTTCTCTCACAAAAAAGAAAAAAAAAGACTACTTTATGTGTCTCCTGGTTTATGTCTCTGGCAAGCAGCTTCTAGCTAGGGTTTCCTTTTTGTATTCTCGCCTACCGGATATAGATAGAAATAAGTTTTAAGAACTTATATAGAGTGTATTTTAATGGATAACTTGCTGGATCATTCTTGTATGATGAATAGTGGGCAACTGCTAGATTGAGGAGAGGGTAAGTTTATTAGAAGAAATTCAGACATATTTCAAAAGAAAAATTGTTGGATTGGAAGATTTCATAGATATATCAAAAAAGGTAAGTATGTATCAAGATAATGCTACGATTTCCTATTTTGACTGGCATAATCTCATTTTGCAGGACAAAGGTAAACAAGTCTTATTTCAGGTTATATCATTGATCATCTTGACATTTATTTCTCTGGTACAAGGAGAATACACCGATAGTTGAAAATATAGTCATATTTAATTTTTCGTTTTTTTTGCAAAATTAAATAAAGATTTTTCTCCAATATCTTTTTTTTTTTGGAATTACGAAGTTCCTGTTAACAATTATTATATAATTAATTTGATTTCTGTACAGCACATTAGAGACATAAGAAAACCACAAAGGTGAGCTTTCTTTTGTCTTAAAATCGCTGGTTTTTTTGGGTAGTAGTAAAAACAATCTGATCAATTTATTATTGATATTCTAGGACTTACCATTGATGTATTTGATTGATAATAACATTTCTTGATCAATCTTGAATCAGAAGTCTTGATCAGAACCAAAATGGTTTTCTTGATTTTTTCTTATCAACCTGGAGCAAAAAGTAATCATATATACTGAATTGTAAATTAATTTTTAAGTTTCCTGATGTGAAATTTATTTTAACCACCATGATACTTGATTCATATGTATATTTTTTTAGATTTCGCAAGACTAATAGTGAAATATATGTCCCAATATTTAATCCCCTCGAGTTATTTTCAGCAGAATGACATCAACATCCAACTATTCTAACCCTCCCTGTGCCGCCTGCAAGTTCCTAAGGAGAAAATGCCTGTCAGGCTGCAATTTTGCACCCTATTTTCCTCCAGAGGAACCCACAAAATTCGCCAATGTACACAAAATCTTCGGAGCCAGCAACGTTAGCAAACTGCTAAACGAAATCCTCCCACATCAAAGAGAAGATGCAGTCAACTCTCTCGCGTACGAAGCCGAGGCTCGTCTTAAAGATCCGGTATATGGCTGTGTAGGAGCCATTTCTGTTCTTCAGAGACAAGTCCTCAATCTTCAAAAGGAGTTGGATGCAACAAATGCGGATTTAATGCGTTATGCTTCCAGCGAAAGCACGCCGTATTTTAATCATAATCCCATGAATCATATGCAAACTAATCCGCTGAGGAACAAAAACAATAATATTGGGCGGAGGAATATGGATTACGGAGACCCTGGTGGGTCGTCTTTTGACCCGAATTCAGGGTTTTGTTTCCCTTATCCTTCTCCATGACAGTGATGGGCATGGCAGCGTATTTTGTGGGATAATTATGTCTGTATTATGAATATTGTACGTTGATTTTGTGAAAAATTTGTGGGGAGCGTTGGAGATTTTAGAATCCAATAATAATCAGCCTATGAATATTTCATCCCGTGTAATATATACCTTGTGTGTGTGTGTGTATAATAGGAATAATTAATTAATGTAAGTTGCACTTAAAAACTACGCTTGTTGAAAATAATTAATGGATAAATTATAATTTTGGTCCTTTATATTTGTCTATTTATTATTATTATTTGTAATTTTGGTCTTTTTTCCGATGTCGACCTAGATGCCGACGTGACACTCTTATGTGCAGTACCACATCAACACTCTCGATATAGAATCTAAACTTGTCAAAAATTAAAAGATACAGTACGAAGATCTAATATCGACAATATGAAAAACAAAATTATAAAGATGCAACAAAAAATTATCATTTTTCCAAATTAAATGACTCACTGACTTAATAATAATGAGTACTCTTGTATATATCTATGACGATTATTTCATATATTATATTGATTAGTAAATGTGCTTCAATTGGAAATGATCCTCTATACACAGTATTAATTAATGTATCCATGAGGAAAGCCTAATTCTATAATATTTATACATATGTTTCATTAATACCAATCATTTTTATTGTTTCAGTTGGTCAGAATAAAATACCACACGGTCATATTTGGAATGGAGAATGGAGAAATACACTAATGTGCAATGTGTTTTTTAAAATTTATATTGTGGAAGTATATATATATATATATATATATATATATATATGATCTAATAATGTAACAATGTAAATTTTTCTCTTATTTTTACTCATTTACCGGACTTTTTATTAAGTATGGCATGTCTCTGAAATCTGAATCTCGGGTCATCCTTGAGATGACTAGGAAAATTGGATGACATGGCGACCATGATTGTCTTATTTTAGTGGTAACACAGAGGCTCATCCAAGTAGTAAAAAAGATTAACTATGTGTATTTATTTATTGCTATATAAATATTAATATAATGAAATTACCTTTGTGCATTTAATAATAATAATATTATTATTATTATTTTGGAATATGCGTTTAATAATGTTATTGGTACTAGTGATATAACTATTAGTCTTGCTAGCAAATATATTTGACTATTGTCCCAAATAAATCAAATAAAAAATTAGCATGATGTCGTCGCAGATTTGGAGATATCAAAATTCGAACATTTTTGGCCTTGATAGTCAAATAAATGTGCACATAATTGACTTTCTTAAATATTTTTTGACAAATATTAATACCTGTAATTGTTTTAATACTATTTTGTAACGATGATGGCGAGAGAATTGAAGATTCAAATTCGAGATCTCGAGCTTCCTGTTAAAGTTGGTGTAATTTGTGCCAATTGGTCGTGTCTTAATCATGTGAGATTGATCGTCTCAGTTATATGAAACAATTTTCATTGTCCACACAGTAAAAAAATCGGAGGAATATCTTTTTCCCCATGTGAATGAACATGAGCCTACAGAAATTTTCATGTCCCTTAATTATATTGATTATAAACTATTAATGTTTCCCCTTTTTTTAAAAAAAAAAACTTCCGAAAATTTAACAAATGTAAGTATATCTACCCCTTAATTAAATGTAATATTCATAACTTGTCATGGATTGTTTTATTTTATTATTAAATTGAATAATTTTGAAGTTGTTCAGACCAATTATTTTTTTAAAAAATGGAGCCAACCGTGGCATGTTTTTTATATGGAAGTGACGAAATTAAAGCTTAAGGATTAGGGACTAATTCATATTTTATAAGCGTATAATCTTTAAAAATATTCATATATTTATAAAAATAGTGAAACGGGAGTTCGGGTAGACATAAACTATGTTCCAAACCATCGGTTCGATGGTTCATAAAAACCTTGAACCTTAAACTTAACATTCTTTGATGGTTTCGGTTACAGTTCATGAGCCACCGGTTATAGTTACAATCCAACACTTCATTTTTTTTAAAAAAAATTATACAAGTGTAAAAAGTGCTTGGATATATTTTCTCCATAGATAATCATAAAATAACGTAAAGTATATCGAAGTTCAAATAATCAAAATATATATGAATATTTAATTCATTGATATATATAAATTATAACACACAAGTTAGTAACAAGATTGTTATAGCTCCCTGATAGAAAACTAATCATTTATCGTGGAGGGTAAAGTTCATATATTTTTTTAATCATAGATGGTGTGAGATTTTGTATTTAACAAGGCTCTAACTTGAACCATTCCCAATTGTACGAAAATGACAAGCACTGGGCGAACCCTAGTGTCAAGTTAAAAGTTCAATTGTAGACCAAGATATTTGTTTTAAGTTTTAAAATATTAAAAATATATACAAACGTTAAAATGGTTCACGCGTTCGGATACCATGAACCGTAAGCTTCACGTCTACAGACGTGCTGGTTACGGTTCCAACCTGTCGAACAGGGCCAATAGGTAACCAGTCTGTTGACCCGATTAAGGGGCCGAGCCAGGCCATAGTTATTTACTGTGTAAATGGCCATGTCTAGTTCGCGGCCATTGATGTAGGGCTAGTGAATATGATCGAGGGATGGACATCGAATGCCAAGTTTAATGGTTGTCATCCTTCCCCATGATTGATTTAAGTTCGAGTCTGATTTCTAACAAAATCCTCCCTTCCCGGTAATTTTTTTTTTTTTGTGAAAAAGGAATATGATCGAGGGATGATGCTCCAATATATACATTAAAACATTCACATCAAAATATGCTCCGTGTCTCACTTTATCTTTTCAAAGTCGTCACGCGTGGTACAAATGAAAAGCACATACCAACAAATGAAGTCCTCATGTTTTACAATTTCTTTTTTTGAAAAACATTTATCCTTCCATTGGTTTTATTATCCAAATCCCATAAATTATTTCCTAAAGCAAAGCAATTTTTTTTTTTTTGAAAATATTTATCCTTCCATTGGTTTTACAAATCCCATAAATTATTTCCTAAAACAAAGCAATATTTTTTTTTATTTTTTTGAAAATATTTATCCTTCGAGTGGTTTTATTATCCAACTCCCATAAATTATTCCCTAAAGTCAATTTTTTTAGATTTTTTGAAAATATTTATCCTTCCATTGGTTTTATTATCCAAATGCCATAAATTATTTCCTAAAGCAAAGCAATTTATTTTTAATTTTTTGAAAATATTTATCCTTCCATTGGTTTTATTATCCAAATCCCATAAATTATTTCCTAAGCAAAGCAATTTATCTTTAATTTTTTGAAAATATTTATCCTTCCATTGGTTTTATTATCCAAATCCCATAAATTATTTCCTAAAGCAAAGCAATTTTTTTTTTAATTTTTTGAAAATATTTATCCTTCCATTGAATTTATTATCCAAATCCCATAAATTATTTCCTAAAGCAAAGCATTTTTTTTTTTGGAAAATATTTATGCTTCCATTGGTTTTATTATCCAAATGACAAATCCCATAAATTATTTCCTAAAGCAAAGCAATTTTTTTTTTTGAAAATATTTATCCTTTCATTGGTTTTATTATCCAAATCCCATAAATTATTTCCTAAAGCAAAGCAAATATTGTCACCACATTCCAATCATCATATTTAATTCATTTTCACCTCTTTCTGCATAGAAAAAACACTACTAATGAAAGAAATTATATTTATAGTATAATTAAACTTGCTATCTCATATAATTTTGGATTGACTCTAAGGTGTAACAATATTTGTGGAAAATTGGATCAAGATTCCTTTTTAGAGTCTCTCTTAATTAGTCGGTTTTTTGGGGAAATAAATCTCGAAGGAAATGTCTAACTAACAACTTACAATCATTTGCATCTATCTATAATTTTTTTTTTTAAAAAAAAAGAAATAAAAAAGAAATACCCGTATGCTGGAAAATACTTGCATATACTTATGTTCATATGGTTGGTATATTTTATATATATATATTTATTTAAAATATTTTATATTTTAATATTGAGTTAGTACATAAGTGTGTATAAACTCAATATATATAAGTATTAATTTAGGTCTTGTCGTTTCAAAGAATCAGTCCCATCCATCATTCTAAAGTCATTGGGCCCTCGAACCGACCCAAACTCCCTATTGACCCGATGCAAGGTCCTGAAGTCCAACTTCACACTCATTCATTGAAATTGGTTTTATAGAGCTTAAAGCCTTATTCATAGGAACATTGGGATCTACAAAGGAACTATAATTCTGTAATTGAGAAAAATATAAATTTAGAGAAAATATCTAACTTAGGGAAGAAAAAAATCACATTTTTAAGTAGTGTGAATTTTTTTTTATAGGACCAACTTTTATGGTCACTTATGGTTGTCCCATCTTTGATTTTTTTTTTGTTTTACAATTTCTAAATTAGTGGGGGACGGACTCGAATTCAAACCATTTACAAGAGTTAACGACCACTAGGCCATCAACCTATCTCTTATTTTATTCCTCTTTTAATCGATAAGTGTATACAATCATTTTTCTACATCATTAATTGTCTTTTGGTTTGTAGCTTATGAAGATGGGGCCATCGAATTAATTTGAAATATTTGCCTTTTGACTTTGAGATGTCATTTTGTGCCGGCTATGTATGTCTACACTACCCTATCACGATTTGATATCACATATATCATTATTCAACACACGTTTGTCATTATTTACCTTAATTTTTATTGCAAAATACATTTCATATAGTCTTGCCTTCATTGAAAGCTGAGCTCTTGTGAATATTGAATCAGAAAATTAAGAAATTTAAACCATGATGAAATTATTTAATCCAAAACCCAAATTCAGAATGTTAACGAAATTAATCTCTAAAACTCAAAATTTGAGATTTCGGATCATGAATAAATAGGGTGCTGGACTATTTCTATTGGTCACCAATAGACCTCACTGACCCTAGCTTATAACTAACTGGATTTGGATGCGAATTTCAAAGGAGATTTCTAATAAAATTGAAAGCTAACACTAATTCAGAATGTTAGTCTGCTAATTATTAAATGGAATAATATTAATTAATAGAACAAGTTCTGGAAGGTCAATGAAGTAGCAGTTAGTTGGTTAGGATCGAATCAAGTGGCAACCGACTAATAGCTGTCAAAGCAGTTGCGAAGGAGCTTTTGGAAGATGATATATGTTATCTCAAAAACTTACCATGCAGCAGAAATTAAATGAGACATTCAATTTTTACGTGGAAAACCCCAAAATAAGGGAAAAAACCACGGGACATAGTCCAGTACAAATTCCACTATAATATCCAAGAGTTACAATATTTTTTGTACAATAAAATGGTAAATAAAGTGAAGAGAAAAATGGTAAAAAATGTGTTTTGGTGTAGCATTATTGATGAAGTCCTCCCTTCAACCAATCGGTCATTCTCCTCTTTTATATATTAAAAGAACAATTAATGATTTTTTATCTGACATGTCTTTACCTGTACCATATTTTTGTCCATCATGACCCTTTATTGTAACTTGGAATGTGAGGTGTCATCATGCATGCGCGTACATGTGTGAATTTCATATCGAATTTCGTGCCTTGTTTCTTCTCTTCTCAGGTGTTGTCCATTCTCTTCCCGTTTGGTGTCTCTTCTCTTCCCGGGTCGTGTCCTTTTTCTTCCTAGGTGGCGTCTCTTCTCTTCCCGGGTCGTGTCCCTTCTCTTCCCGGGTGGTGTCTCTTCTCTTCCCGGGTGGTGTCTCTTCTCTTCATGGGTATTTTATTTATATTAGGTATTAAATATCCCGAGGTCTCATAAGTGCATTTCAACCCAATTGTTATGCCTCAATTCATTAAGGTATAACAATATATATATATTCATGAGGAGCTCAACATCTGCGTCACGAGTTGTTCAAAACAAAAACAGATTGTAAGAATCCCGCGCCCTTAACCCGCTATTTATGTATTATCACAATAATGGTGCTTTTATAACATTTGGGAATCCTCATACGTGCCATCTATAAAAAATTTCAATATTAAACCACTTAATGTTCAATTCTCAATCCAACCAACAAAAGCATGCACATCATAACACACTAACATATTCTCAATTCATCATGCAATACACCATAATTAATTGCATGCAACCATAAATGAAAAGAGAAATCAATCACCCTTTATACAACCCATATACACATTAGAATGCTCATAGACGAGCATTGAATAAATGAATGTGTATCTAATGTATGAAGCATACTACAAAATACCAGCATTGGTACCTCTGCTTTGGGAGTATTCCCAATCTACAGCCCGAACTCAACTCCAGAGTCAATGTTGTACCTGTTCACCTGTCCCAACAGAAACAGCCCTCACACGGGGTGAACATACCAGTCCACCATCTCAATAACATCAATATCACAATTCATAATTTACAGAATATAAAACTGTAAATGTAAAAGATACTCCCTGTATATTATCGTTATCACATGGGATTCTCATGCTGTTCCTGTTCTCACAATAACCAAAACCATCAAATTCCCAAAATCAGTTAATCATTACATTGATTAACTATGCCCATCTCAATACCGGTTTCATAATCAATATGTTTAAATCATTATAATAATGATCACAAATATCACATATATCTAAACAATGATTCCACAGTTCTATTTCATCGCTCGCTCAACAATAGCGACATTCTAACATCTCGCACGCTCAACAGTGATGGCAGCATAACCGATGTTCGCTCAACAACGACAACATACCAATCATTGCTGGCTTAATAGCGACACCACATAATCCTCAATGCATACCATAGTGATTACAACCACCATATATTATTCATTCATATGGCAATAATATATCTACCATGCTCGTACGTTACACATACCTTATGATCCAATAGCAAGAGTCAACCCTTGCATTTGCCCCGAGATCCCGTGAATTATTGCTAAACACAGTTAATAACTCACAATTAATTTCGTGCCCATAAACACATACCCAAGTACGTTTACAACCTCCAAACACATCATCCACCATGATGATTAACCATTTAAAAGACTCGGGCAAAGCTAACGTCGAAATCACAACACAAAATAATTTTTCAAAAAAAATGGCCTCTCGATCGATCGGCCAAAGGCTCTCGATCGATCGAGTGCCACATAATTTTAGACAACAGAAATCGCCCTCGCTCGATCGATCGAGCAAAGGCTCTCGATCGATCGAGTGCCACATAATGTTGGGCAACAGAAATCGCCCTCGCTCGATCGATCGAGCAAACTGCTAAATCGATCGAGCACACTGTTCATCGTCGTCAAACTTTACCAATTACGCGCAATCGATTGGCGCCCCCTTGCCTACGAGCTTTGAAACAACCCAAAAATGGAGTTTTACAAGCCAAAACCCCAAGAATAATAATCCCAACACCCAATACACCACAAATCCTCAACAAGGAACCATAAATCCTCTTTTAACACACCAACCCAAAAATCTTTACAAACCAAAAACTTAAACCCAACCCAAACTTTAACCAAATACAATAAAATTACTACCAAATCAAATATAATAGCTAGGGGAAGAAGATTACCAAATTATCTTCGAGAAACCTCGCTTCGAGATCGATCCTTGCTCGAGTTTTCTCCAAGAGGAAAAAGGGAGGGGAAATGGGAAGGGAGAGGAAACGTGAGGGAAAGAGAGAAATGAAATGCCAACTGATTGAACATCAAGTCCACTTGGTATATATATAGTACTAGTGATCCAAAAACCCGAGTCTCAAATACTCGCACCCTGACTCATTAAAAATCATGTTCAATAATTATCTCTCACTCACTATTTACATTACCTACCTCAATCCAAAGCTCCCCAGATCCCAAATCCTACTACCAACACAAATTCAAGGTTTAACACCTCAATGAGAATAAATCTCAACCTCTGGGTCCAATGACCTCGATACCGGATTAAAAATTCCCGGGAGCCTCAACACCGTAATTATCTCATAATTATTCCGAATAGAATCCATTAAGGATTATAATCACTCCGGGATTATCGCAATTTATTTTCCGGATATCACATTTATCCCCCACTAATAAAATTTCGTCTTCGTCCTCGAACTTTGCATAGGCGTACTCCCCGTACCGCGGAGACCGCACAACCCAATTCGGGCACCCAATATCGATTCATGAATACATCATGATCGGAACACCAACCGCGAGGACATCGACATACATCGCTCCAAATTCTGTAATGAAGTTATCCTCCCAAGTCATCACAACCTTAAAGATGTTAACATACCCCGATGTTAACCATCCAAAAGCAGTCAGTCAACCTTACTGCTATCAACTAGAATCATTCCCGATCCCAACACGGATATCACACTGATATCTCTACAACTTTGTCCACGATGCCAAATACACATCGCTACGAAGGAAACTAACAGTATGCATCAGCATATCATACTCATCCCAGTTTCCATTCTCCAATCCCATCTCCAGCCAAGGAGTAGTTGCACCACTCGCAACTAGGATCGGGCAACTTACGGCTACCGATCAACACAAAACACATCTCCATAGATTTCTACATCCGTGTGTTCCAAGGAATCACATCTTGGTTCCAGCACACTACCGAAAACTCCATAGAGTCTCAAAATCACGTATACACGACGTATACAAATTCCAACGATGCTCCGCACTAATATCATAGTACTCACGATTCCCGAGCATCTTTCCAAAGACGTCTTCTCGTACATCTTACAAATAATGCAAAGTCATTACCCGGTCCACCACCCGCAATGCTTACCAGCGTTGATTCATAATCAACTCGTATATGATACAAACTGTTTCCACAACAGTATTATTCCAAATCTCTCCAAGAGATACAATTGGTACAATAGTATTACCACACTAACTATATCCCACGACTCCGATTACGTTTGCATTGCATCCTCAATGCAAGAGTTCTCATTAGAGGTAACAATAACCTGTTAACCCTCTCGTTGGTACTCCCGACCAAGCCGAGATGAAAGCTCCCTTGAGGTATCTCCTACCTCAACTCAAAGGCATTATAGTGACTACGCGAGTCCACTATAACCTCTCATCGTATCATCATACGATTCACTACACTCGGTTTCGATAAGCAATATAGTGGCTACAACAAGCTTACTGTAGCACTGCAACAATAAATCACCATGCCTGGCTAGCAACTCGCAGCCTCCTAAGATTTACATAAAACCTGCCAACGTACCATACGTTCAATTCTGGTATATAATACCACACCATCAATTAGAGTAATGGATCATCATCCAATATTTCTCTAATACCGATCCACAAGGGACATCTCAATGTCCTTACTCACTCACAATTCAATCCTAACCCGTTAGGATCTATTTCACATTCTCATGTGCATGGGCGACCATGTACACCCTACACCACATCGACATATGTATATAGTTCCCTCGATAACTACATACACTACAAGTCGCTTGGTCGTCGCCAACTCAATGAGTATACCCAAAGGTACCACTACTTGTACCACGTTTACCTCAATACGTGTTGCAGTACACTTATATGTACGGCACGACCATTTATTCATCGAGCAAACCTGCTCGGCATAACGCATACATGTCAACACATGATATCCACAATATCCTCGTAAACTCGTGACAGTGTATGTCAACACATGACATCCATAAATTCCTCGTCGACTCATGATGGTATATGTCAACACATGACATCCACAATTCCTCGTCGACTCGTGACTGCATATGTCAACACATGACATCCACAATTCCTCGTCAACTCGTGACGATATATGTCAACACATGACATCCACATTTATTGCTAACTCAATGGCAATATAAAATTACTCATCGCTAATATAATAGTGGCACATCTATATTCATCGCCCAACAGCGGTATACAATCCACACTCATCGCTCGATGGTGGTATAATCCCTTGCTACATATACAGTGGCATCACATCATCGCTACGTATACAACGGTATAATCCATCGCTGCATATACAACGACATAAACCATCACTACGTATACATCGGCATAATCCATCGCTACGTATACAGTGGCATAATCTATCACTACGTATACAATGGCATAAACCATCGCTACGTATACAACGGCATAATCCACCGCTACGTATACAACGGCAACCATCGCTACGTATACAACGACATAAATTCTATGTCACAATACCCCTCGTTTCGTGTAACATCGACAAGTATTCCATATCACAATACCCCTCGCTTCGTGTAACAGCGGCAAGTATTCCATATCACAATACCCCTCGCTTCGTGTAACAGCGACAAATATTCCATATATCAGTGGCTCAATAATATCCCTCGCTTCGACATGACAACGGCATCAACACTTCGACGTGACAACGACATGTACCATCGTTTCGACACAACAGCGGCATCATCGCTTCAACATGACGGTGGCATCATCGCTTCGACATGACAGCGGCATGTACCATCACATCATGTACCATCGCTTCAACACGACAACGACATCATGGCTTCGACATGACATCGACATCATCGATTCGACGTGACAACGGCATGTACAATCGTTTCGACACGACATCGGCATCATCGCTTCGACATGGCAGCGACATAATCAGGAATGTATCACTTTGCTCCGCAGGCTCAAGAGGTACTCCCATGTACGTGGCACTTTGCCTTGTAGGCTCAAGAGGTGACCCCCGTACATGTGCACTTTGCCCATTGAACTCAAGAGGTGATGCCCATTCCGCATAATCTCATCGATATCTCAACTTATCTGCATCAATACACTGATATCAAAGTGCGCAATGAATACAACAATTCACAAGTCCTACTATGTTATATCAACGGCTCAATAATATCTCTCGCTTCAAATTATCAACGGCTCAATGGTATCCATCGCTTCGACATATCAGCGACCCGCGCTACGATATGACATCGGCAAATGCCCTGATCCATCACTTGATAAGATAGCGACAAATATTCTGATCCATTGCTTGATCGATATACCCGTAGCAGCACAATAATTGCAACACATTTGTATGCATAATAATAATAATCTCAATGCCCGTGCATATTCACAATTACATGCATTCTCATAATCATAATGCAACCATACCGGGTCATCGCATCCCCTGCCGTCTTCTATCGACGCCACCACATTGGTTACCATACGATCCTCAACACCGTAATTATCTCATAATTAGTCCGAATAGAATCCATTAAGGATTATAATCACTCGGGGAGTATCGCAATTTATGTTCCGGATATCACACAGATTCCAGACTTGAAGTAGAGAGAGTTCGAGAGATTGAAGGAATCGTTCTTGAGAGAGAGTTCATTGTAAAATAATAGGAACGGATTTCTGTAAGAACTTTGTATTCAAACTGATGTATCTCTTAAATTGAATGATCAAGTATTATAGTGTATCCCGTGGATGTAGATCAATTGATCAAACCACGTAAATTTTGTTGTTCTTTATTTTTGTTCATCTTTCACTTTCTGCCATATTCAATCACCACGCACAAATTCTTTAATAATGTTTCAAGAATACTCAGTTTCATTTATGCGCATTCGATTGAGAACCAGAAACAATATTGAAAAAAAAACTCAATATATTGTTATCAATTCACTACAATTGGCATCAAAAGAGCCAAGATGGAAAGGGTGACTTCGGACTTTGGAAGCGGAGGGTGTATGCTATCCTCGTTCAGCAGAAAGTCGATAAGGCCCTGGTTGGCACAAAGTCTCTTCCACAATCCTTGTTCGCTGACCAAAAGAGTGAAATGCTGGAATTGGCCAACATATTAACCCTGTATCTCGATGATAAGGTTCTTAGGGAAGTCTCCTCCGAAGATACTGCTGCAGGTATTTCTGCTACGCTCGAATCGCTCTGTATGACTAAATCATTACAAGACAGAGTCTATCCAAAAGGGAAGTTATTCGGGTTCAAGACGACATAATCTAAACCCCTAACATATAATCTTGATGACTTTAACAAGCTTATACTGGATCTTGAAAATATAAATATCAAGGTTGAAGATGAGGATAAGACATATTCGGTTTTCGTTGACACAATGAAGTATGCTAGGGAGTTCTTATCTTTTGATGATATTCAAAAGGCACTCAAATCTAGGGGTGCTTATCGGGCCCGGTCAATCCGGACCCGGCCCGGAACCGGACCGGTTAGTCCGGTCTGAAATCGGAACCGGACTAACCGGTTCCAGTTTGCCCCGAAACTGGTAAAATACCGGTCCGGGGCGGTTCTACCGTTCCAGAACCGGATCTTACTGGTTCCGGACTTAACGGATCCTGTGCCGGGTTGAACCGGAACTGGATCCGTTAATTTAAAAAAATTGATTTTTTTTTAAACTTTAGATAAATATATTTGAGGTTAGTTTACAAACAAAAAGACTCATTAGCTCAATTGGTTAAAGCTTTAGAGTAGAAGACAATGGTCGCGTGTTTGAATCCTCCAAGCAACAATTTTCCTTGATTTTTTTTAAAAACAAAAGATCGGTTCCGGGTTGGAACCCGTCCAACCCGGAACCGGTAGAACCGGAACCGGAATCGGCCGGTTCCGATTTGGATCGGGCCGGATTGGGCCAATAAGCACCCCTACTCAAATCTAAAGAAACCGAGTTCAATATTGAAAAAGAAATTAAAGAAGTTGGTGACAGTCTTTACACTAGAGGCAGAAATGAAAAGAAAGAAAATAAAAGGAAGAACAGGAAGAGATCTAAGTTAAAAGCGAAAGTCTTGAAGTGCTTTGTCTGTCACAAACCTGGACATTATAGGAAAGATTGTCCTGAACGTAAAAGGAACTTAGAAAAATCCAGAGATCAGGGCGAAGCTGGGCTGATCCAGGAAGAATATGATAATCCTGAATGTGTTTTGTATGACGTAGCTAAAGAATGATCAAAAACTTTCATTCAATCAACAATACTCATACAAGAAGTCATTTCTTCTGGAAAAATGCATCTTAGTTGATTGTTTTTTTCTTTTCACCTGAACCAAATGAACATTATTCTTAACTTTTTGTAGTGCATATACAACTTCTGGTATATTTTGCTCATGTTGTAATAAGTAGTTGTTTAAGGTGACCATTGCTTGAACTGCCTCTTTTGACGATACATTTGTGAGAACGCGACTCTTATCTAGCTCTAGATCATTTTCATCATCATTGTTCATTAATGACTAGATAATTTCTTCGTCTGTAGGCGATTCCATAACTGCATCATTCTCGCTAGGATAGTTAAAAAGATTTTTGACATCCATCACATTTCTACAGCGTAAATTAGATATGACATAACTTTATCCTTGGATGTCTTCATCTAATTGACCAACTTCTGGTTCAGGAACATTATCTTCTTCTGGCACCATACATTTTTTGCAAAAAGTCTTTTGTTTTTTCATGGATAATTTCTCCGGACATATTCACTTTCCTTGCCTTTGGAGAAACCGCTCATACAAAGCTTTCTCTAACTCAAGGTACTTTGCCGATTTGTGCCTTTTAACATCACTATTTCTCATCTCATTGGACAAATATTCAGATGACATTTTGAGAGTGTTTGATATTGTCGACTGACTGATAGACAAGTCAAACTTTTGTTGCACCCATGCTTGCATATCTTTTTGGCTAATAGTTGGATGCTCATTCTTATGCTCACAAATTGTACTCCTCATTTTGTCGGTTAAAGTTAATTTCTTTACTCCTTTCAAATGATGAGAAGCCATTGGAGGAGAAAAAAATGTGTACTTTTCTTGGAAAATATCTTCTACCTTTTATAGCTAAAGACTAAACATTTTCACATTCTACACATAAGTAAAAGAATGTATGTACATAAACTTAGTTTTCAATGCATTAAGTTTCACCAAAAAAATTGAACTTCTCTAGATTCAAATAATACTTTAATTGATGTCTTTTAATTTTTCTTACCACATACAATGTATGCATTTTACAATATAAAATAATAAATAATGATTTACCGATAAATGAATAATTTATTCATTTATCGATAAATAAATAATCTCGGTAAAGTAATATTTTTTCCGGTTCCAAGAATATGCATTTATCGAGGTTTTACTGTAGATGGTTCTACAGCCGCAATAATTAAAGAATCTGATAACTTTACCGCTTTGGCACTTGAGACTTGGACACATTAGTGAAAGAGGTCTTATAGAATTACAAAAACAAGGTATGTTGGATCGGAAGCAAGTGACTCCATTGGCCTTCTGTGAAGACTGTGTAAAAGGGAAAGTCACCATGGTAAAGTTTAACAAAGGGATCCACACCACCAAGGCATCCCTCGAACACATACATTCTGATCTATGGGGCTATACAGAGTTGAGTCTAAAGGTGGAGCTTGATTCTTTATGCCCATTATTGATGACTATAGCCGTAGAGTTTCGGTTACATCCTCAAACACAAAAGTGAGGCACTGGATAAGTTTAAGGCTTGGCTGCTCCTAGAAAATCAAACTGATAGGAAAGTTAAGAAACTCAGGACATACAATGGCCTAGAGTTTGTTCTAAAGAGTTTAATCTATGGGAATAGCAAGACATCTAACCATATCAGGAACCCCCAGCAGAGAGGGCTAGCAGAGAGAATGATCCGGACCCTTCTGGAATGGGCAAGATGTATGCTCTCTTATTTCGGTCTTCCAAAGTCCTTCTGGACTGAATCAATAACTACTGCATCCTACCTAATCAACATGAGCCCCTCCGTGCCTCTAGGATGCAAGACACCTATTGAAGTATGGTCTGGACATCCTCCTACACTCAATGCCCTTAGGATTTTTTGGTTGTGATGCGCATGCACATATAAAACAAGGGAAACTAGAGGCCAGAGCATTGAAGTGTGTTCATTTGGGATATCCATAAGGAGTCAAAGATTGCAAGCTCTGGTGTTTAGCCAGGAGAACAAAAGCTGATGATTAGTAGAGATGTGACATTCAATGAAGATCACTTCCCTTGGAAAAAGATGATATAAGGATTGAGGTAGAGTTACCAGAGCCTAACACATACCCACTGGATTTAGATAAAGATCTAGATCATAAGGATGAAACACCACTAAATCCAACAAGCTATCAACTTGCTAGAGATAGGAAGAGAAGAATTATTAAATCGCCAGAGAGATATGATCATACGGATTATCAGGAGGATTTTTCTCTAGTGGTTAAACATCGATCCATTCGACTATCCTAGAAATTGTAGCCAGAGAAGATCTTGAATTAGAGCAAATGGATGTAAAGACTGCATTTCTACATGGAGATCTTGATGAAGTAATCTACATACAACAACCTCAGTTGTTTGAATCAAACTCAGGAACACGACTGGCTTGTTTACTTAAGAAATCAATATATGGACTCAAACAAGCTCCTAGGCAATGGTATAGAAGGTTCGATGATTTCACGATGTGTGATGCCCGGGAATTATTGGTGTAAATCTCGGTGTGGTAATGATCCTTAATGGATTTTAATTGTGACAATTATGAATTAATTACTGTATTGAGACTCCCGAGGAATTTAAATCCGGTGTTTGGGTCGTTGGATCCAAGGGATGAGATTGTATTCTCATCGTGGTGTTAAACCTTGGAATTGGGTTTTTGGTTGGATCTGGGGTCTGGGGTGCTTCGTGTTGGGGCTGGTAATGGAAATTGAGATTGATAGGTAATTATTGAACACAGATGATTTTTAATGAGTCATGATGTATTTGTGGAGGACTCGGGATTTTGAGCCTTGGTACTATATATACCAAGTGGACTCGGTGTTCAATCATTTTGGCTTTGCATTTCTCTCTCTCTCTCTCTCTCTCTCTCTCTCTCTCTCTCTCTCTCCTCCAACCCCAACCATTTTCCCCTATTTTCTCCTTGGAAGCAAAAATCGTTGGAGACTCGATTTCGGAACGGGATTTCTCAAAGAAAATTGGTAATCTTCTTCCTCTTGTCTTTATCTTCGATTTGATAGTGGTATTGTGGTTTTTGGTTAGGATTTGGGTTGGTTTAAAATTTGAGAATTTTTGGTTAAATTTCAAAGTGATGTTTTTGGTGTTTTTATTGGTTTTAATTTGAATATTTGAGGTGATGGAGGTGTTGGGGGTGTTGATTTTGAATTTGGGGTGGAAAACACCATTGTTGCAAACTGTTTTTCGGAAAATCGCAGGTCGCGATTGATCGCGGCTTGGTGCCGATCTGATCGATCGCGGCTTGGTGCCGATCGATCGCGACATCTTCGCTGTTTTTGGGTGATGATGAAAAGTCGCGGTGATCGATCGCGAATACTCGGCGATCGATCGCGGAGGGCTTGGCAATCGATCGCGGATGAACGTATTTGGGCAGTAAGATCTCGCGATCGATCGCGGCCCCTGTTTCTTGGTTTTTTTAAAAAACTATGGTAAAAAGTTGGGATTTTGGAATCGAGTTTTATTTAGTAGATTTTCGGGGCGATGTTTACATTCCAATGGGAATGTCACACTTTTAAACAAAATGGTTTGGTTGAACTTTTATAAGACGTACTACTCGTTTGAGTTAATCGGTTACTCATTGGACATTAAGTTGGGATGGCTTGAGTAGTACGCATAGTTCACTAATGGTAATTAATCATCGTGGTAAGATGACGTATAATGAGAGGTTGGGTACATGCTTGTGCATGTGGATGTGTTTATTATTTATTGTTATTTATTTTTATTTGTTAGCACATAATTCATTGAGTCACGGGACTAAGGCAATGTTTGATTTGGGCTACGAAATTATAAGGTACGTATAACGTACGAGCATAATCTTATATATGTTGAATGCATGGTATATTGTATTTGCAATAATAGTATATGTATTGTGAACTATATGGTGCCGCTATGGAGCGAGCAACGGTTGAGATATTGTCGCTATGGAGCGAACATCGGTTATGGATGCCGCTGCTATTGAGCAAGCGATGAAATGGGATTGTGGAACCATTGTTTAGATACGTGCGATATCTAAAAATGATTGGATTTGTTTAATTATGAAAATTGGCAATTAGTGAACGGATTGAGTTAATCAATGAAATGATTAACTGGCTTTTGAGAATTTGATGGTTCGGTTATTTTGAGAACATGAACAGTACAGGGTATCCCGTATGAGGACGACACTATTTAGGGAGTGTCTTTTATATTCACCGCTTTACATTCTGTAAATTATGTTTTGTGATATTGTGATTATTGGATTGGTGGTATTGGTATGCTCACCACGTGTGGGGGCTGTCTATGTTGGGGCAGGTGGAACAGATATAGCGATAGCTCCGGTGTAGAGATCGAGCTATGGATTGGAGGTACTTCCAGGATCGAGGTACCAGTGCAGGTATTGAGTAGGGTACTTTATACATTTAATACACATTCACTCATTAGATGCTCGCATGTGAGCACTACAATATGTGTATATGGTTTGTATAAAAATGGGCAAGGGCCTTTCTCTTTTCAGTCATGTGTTGCATGCAATTAATTGAGGAATTGCTATATGAATTGAGAACAACGTTAATGTATTATAAGATGCATACTTAAGGGTTGAGTGGTATGGGGGATTTGAACATTATATGGAATAATGTAAGAAATTTTATTGTTGGTACATTATGCTATGATATCATGTTTTTCCCCCTTATTACATGATTGTATGCACTAAATAGATGGGTTAACACACTAATAGCGGGTTAAGGGCATGTGGTCCTTACATTAGTGGTATCGAGCAATGGTTTGTTCTTTGGGGCTGTTGAGGGCCTAGGAACATGTTAATGGAAACGCGCAGCACATACTTATGCATGATGGTAGTTAGTGTTGTGTGACACAAATAACTTGACTTATGTGCGTTTATGATGTGGGATTATAAATGGAATGTGTTATGGCTAACCACTGTGGTTGCAGATATATATTGGATATTTGGTGCACATCATGAAGAGCCGTTGTTATATTCGAGCGATAATTTTAATGCTTTGACGCTGTCATTTGAAGCGATGATAGAACACTTGCCGCTGTTACACGAAAGCGAGGGGGTATTAATGCCGCGGTCATGACAAGCGATGTGCATTAAAATACGCTGTTATAACAAGATGTGACATAAATACTTTGCCACTTATAGCGATGTGTATTGTTATATGGAATACCGCTGTTACACGAAAGCGAGATATCGTTGTTATATTTGAGTGATGATTTTAACGCTTTGCCGCTGTCATTTGAAGCGATGATAGAATACTTGCCGCTGTAATATCGTAGCGAGGAAAGAATGTTTGCCGCTAAAATGTTGAAGCGATGGTAAATGCTGTACGTCGCATTAAAGTGAGGTTATTCGATGCCGCTGATATGTCAAAGCGAGGGGTATTAGTGTCGCGGTCATGACAAGAGAGGTGCATTAAAATACACTGTTATGATAGGATTTTGATAAGGCGATGGTTCATGCAGCCGGATATATATAGCGATGGTTCATTCCGCTAGTTCTATGGTGATGGTTCATGCCGCCGGTATATATAACGATGGTTCATTCCCTAGTTCTATGGCGATGGTTCATGCCGCCAGATATATATAGTGATGGTTCATTCCGCTAATTCTATAGCGATGGTTCATGCCGCCGAATATACATATGACGATGTTTCATATCGACAATTTTATAGCGGAGGTTTATGCCGTTGATTCTATAGCAATGATTTATACCTCTGATTCTATAGCGAGGGTATATGCCGCTGATTCTATAGCGAAGATTTATACCTCTGATTCTATAGCGAGATGCCGCTGATTCTATAGCGATGATCTATACAACTGATTCTATAGCGAGGGTTTATGCCGTTGATTCTATAGCGATGATTTATAACGCTGATTCTATAGCGAGGGCTCATGCCGCTGATTTTATAGCGATGGGTTATACCGTTATGTACGTAGCACGGGATTGTGCCGCTTTCGAGCGATGGGTGCTGATTGCATACCGCTATTGGGCGATGGATACAGGTATGCCGCTATCTCGTTAGCGATGAGTTATGGTATATTGCTATTTTGTTAGCATTATTGTGGATGTCATATTGGCATGTACCGTCACGGGTTGATGATGATATTGTGGATGTCATGTATTGACATGTACCGTCATGGGTTGACGATGATATTGTGGGTGTCATGTATTGGCACGTACCATCACAGGTTGACGATGATATTGTGGGTGTCATGTATTGACTCGTACCGTCACAGGTTGACGATGATATTGTTGATGTCATGTGTTGACATGTACCGTCACAGGATGACGATGATATAGTGGATGTTCTATGTGGACGTGTGACATCGTTACGATGAAGAATACATGTAAGTATATGTATTTAGTCGTATGGTTGGAGTGCCGATGGTGGGCATAAAGTGGTGTCTACGTCACCAGTTGACGAGATAATTAAGCCGAGCAGGTTTGCTCGATGAATAAATTGATGCCCCGTACAGGTAAACGCACCGCATCGCGTATTTGAGGTAAATATTTTACGAGTAGTGATACCTTCGGGTATACTCGTTAGGATGGCTATGTCCAAGTGACTTGTGGTAGGAGAAGTTATTGAGGAAACTACTTGCTTATACCGATGTGACGTATGGTGGACATGGTCACACTCACACATGAAGGTGTGGAATAAATCCTAATGGATTTGGATCACATGTGCTTGAGTAAGGACACTGGAATGTCCGTTGTGCATTTGTGTTAGAGAAATATTGGGTGATGACCCACTACTCTAATTGTTGGTAACGGTATAGTATACCAGGGTGGAATGTATGATACATTAGTAGGTTTAGTATAAACCTAAGGAGGCAGCGACCTGCTAGCCAGGTATTGTTGCAGTATTATAGTGAGCTTGATGTAGCCTTTATACTGCTCGTTGGAACTGAGTTTGGTGAATCGTATGATGATACGATGAGGGTTTATAGTGGACTCTTGTAGTCACTATGTGGCATGAGGATTGAGGCAGGAAATACCTCACGAGCATGTTTATACGTTAATTGTTTTGAAGAACTTGTACTGGGACAGCTCAATTTTGTTGGGAGTACCAACGTGAGTGTCAACAAGTCGTTGTTAGCTCTGGTTGAGAATCCTTGCATACGGAATGCAATGGGGGACGCAATCGAAATTGTGGGATATAGTTAGTGGGGTGACACTACTATATTGATTGTATCTCTTGGATAGATTTGGAACACACTGTCATGGAGACAGCTGGTGTTGATCGAGGATTGATTGTGAATCAGCCATGGTAAGCATTGCTGGTGTTGGACTGGGTAAATGCTTTATATCTTCGGTGAGACATACGAGGAGACGTCTCTGGGGAGATGCTCAAGAACGTGGAGTATTATGATATTAGTACAGAGCATCGTTAGATTGGGTATACGTCGTGTATACGGATTTCAATTTAGTATTAGTGGCAAGGATGCACTGTTCTGAACCATATGTGTATTTATTGGTTCCGGGATACATTTTGGTATAAATATATCCAGGTTTTTCGAACGGTGGTTCGAGGTTGGAGGGTCATGGGTTCATGACACTTTCCTTGTGAGGAAGGCAATATTCATATACCTATGGGGAATCTTTGGAAGATTCGATGAGTCGGTTTGTGTGGTGTTGGTGTTGGGATCACACCATTAGTCATTGGTTCGTCAATCAATATTCTCCGCGGGGTGAGGATAACTGAGGATTGACAGTTGTATTTGGGGCTTATGGGTATGATTGGTGATACCCGAGCCGAGTGCATTGAGTATGCATGTGGTGTTGGTGCTTAAGAATGTATACCAGTATGTGTATATGAATGTCAGCATTTTGGTACTTGTCGAGCATCGGATTAGTATGCTTGGATGGATGAATCTCTGGTGATAGATTGGGGCACCTTGAGATTGGCAATCTCACCGCACGATGTATTCTGAAGAATGATCGCGAGGTCCGATTGACTTCCTCTGAAGAAGGATTGTCATGTTTTGGGGTAATGGTAATTCATTACTAGGTAATTCGATAGCATCCCTATGTTAGGATTGTTGAATCCTAGAGTAAACGAGGGATGGCCAGGATTGGATTTGTTGGGTGTCGTTGTCGACACAGGTGGCGAGAATGCAATCGATGAATCTCTGGTGATAGATTGGGGCACCTTGAGATTGGCAATCTCACCGCACGATGTATTCTGAAGAATGATCGTGAGGTCCGATTGACTTCCTCTGAAGAAGGATTGTCATGTTTTGGGGTAATGGTAATTCATTACTGGGTAATTCGATAGCATCCCTATGTTAGGATTGTTGAATCCTAGAGTAAACGAGGGATGGCACCTTGAGATTGGCAATCTCAACGCACGATGTATTCTGAAGAATGATCGTGAGGTCCGATTGACTTCCTCTGAAGAAGGATTGTCATGTTTTGGGGTAATGGTAATTCACTACTGGGTAATTCGATAGCATCCCTATGTTAGGATTGTTGAATCCTAGAGTAACCGAGGGATGGTCAGGATTGGATTTGTTGGGTGTCGTTGTCGACACAGGTGGCGAGAATGCAATCGATTTTTTTTTCTTGCATGCCCTCTATGAGAACTTGAGACCTTGTGGAGTCTCGATGGCATGTTTGGACCAAGATATGATTTCTTGGAACACACGGATATAGGCATCTTTGGAGATGCGTTTGTGTTGATCAGTGGCCGTGAGTTGCCCGATCCGAGTTGTAAATGGTGCAACTACTCCCTCGACGGAGATGGATTTGGAGAGCGGAAAGGGTTCAGTATGTGTATAATGTAGTGTACTAGTGGTCTCCGTCGTAACGATGTGTATTTGACATCATAGACTGAGTGGTGGAGATATCATGGGAGTGATATCTACGTTGGAATCAGGGATGATTTGAGTGGCTAGCAGTTACAGTTGACTGACTCCTTTTGGGTGGTTAGCATCGATGCATGTTGACGTCCTTTTAAGATTGTAATGGTTTGAGAGGTTTACTCAATTCCAGGATTTGGTGCGAGGTCGGTGTCCCCGCGGTTGGTGTTTCGATCATGATACAATCATGAATCGATGTTGTGGATCTGATTGGATTATGAGGTCTTGGCATTACGCGGAGTACGCCTGTGCAAATTTCGAGGACGAAACTTTATTGGTGGGGAATAATTGTGATGCCCGAGAATTATTGGTGTAAATCCTGGTGTGCTAATGATCCTTAATTGATTTTAATTGTGGCAATTATGAATTAATTACGGTATTGGGACTCCCGAGGATTTTAAAACCGGTGTTTGGGGTCGTTGGATCCAAGGGATGATATTGTATTCTCATCGTGGTGTTAAACCTTGGAATTGGGTTTTTGGTAGGATCTGGGATCTGTGGTGCTTTGTGTTGGGGCTGGTAATGGAAATTGAGATTGATAGGTAATTATTGAACACAAATGATTTTTAATGAGTCATGATGTATTTGTGGAGGACTAGGGATTTTTGAGCCTTGGTACTATATATATCAAGTGGACTCGGTGTTCAATCATTTTGGCTTTGCATCTCTCTCTCTCTCTCTCTCTCTCTCTCTCTCTCTCTCTCTCTCCTCCAATCCCCAACCCTTTCCCCTCTTTTCTCCTTGGAAGCAAAAATCGTTGGAGGCTCGATTTCGAAGCGGGATTTCTCGAAGAAAATTTGGTAATACTCTTCCCCTCGTCTTTATCTTCGATTTGATAGTGGTTGTGGGTTTTGGTTAGGATTTGGGTTGGATTTGGAATTTGGGAATTTTTGGTTAAATTTCAAAGTGATGTTTTTGGTGTTTTTATTGGTTTTAATTAGAGTATTTGAGGTGTTGGAGGTGTTGGGGGTGTTGGTTTTGAATTTGGGGTTGAAAACACCATTGTTGCAAACAGTTCTTCGGAAAATCGCAGGTCGCGATCGATCGCGGCTTGGTGTCGATCGATCGCGACATCTCGTTGTTTTTGGGTGATGATGAACAGTCACGGCGATTGATCGTGAATACTCGGCGATTGATAGCGGAGGGCTTGGCGATCGATCGCTCGATCTAGCGATCGATCACGGATGAACGTATTTGGGCAGTAAGATCTCACGATCGATCGCGAGAAACGGCGATCGATCGCGGCACCTGTTTCTTGGTTTTTTCAAAAACTTTGGTAAAAAGTTGGGATTTTGGAATCGAGTTTTATTTGGTAGATTCTTGGGGCGATGTTTACATTCCAATGGGAATGTCACACTTTTAAACGAAATGATTTGGGTTGAACTTTTATAAGACGTACTACTCGTTTGAGTTAATCGATAACTCATTGGACATTAAGTTGGGATGGCTTGAGTAGTATGCGTAGTTCACTAATGGTAATTAATCATCGTGGTAAGATGGTGTATAATGGGAGGTTGGGTACATGCTTGCGCATGTGGATGTGTTTATTATAGATTGTGAGTTATTTTTATGTGTTAGCACATGATTCATTGGGTCACGGGACTAAGGCAAGGTTTGATTCGGGCTACGAAATAGATAAGGTACGTATAACGTACGAGCATAATCTTATATATGTTGAATGCATGGTATATTGTATTTGCAATAAATGGATATGTATTGTGAACTATATGGTGCCGCTATGGAGCGAGCAACGGTTGAGATGTTGTCGCTATGGAGCGAACATCGGTTATGGATGCCGCTGCTATTGAGCAAGCGATGAAATGGGATTGTGGAACCATTGTTTAGATACGTGTGATATCTATAAATGATTGGATTTGTTTAATTATGGAAATTGGCAATTAGTGAACGGATTGAGTTAATCAATGAAATGATTAACTGGCTTTTGGGAATTTGTTGGTTCGGTTATTTTGAGAACAGGAACAGTACAGGGGATCCCGTATGAGGACGACACTATTTAGGGAGTGTCTTTTATATTCACCGCTTTACATTCTGTAAATTGTGTTTTGTGATATTGTGATTATTGGATTGGTGGTATTGGTATGCTCACCACGTGTGGGGGCTGTCTATGTTGGGGCAGGTGGAACAGATATAGCGGTAGCTACGGTGTAGAGATCGAGCTATGGATTGGGGGTACTTCCAGGATCGAGGTACCAGTGTCAGTATTGAGTAGGGTACTTTATACATTTAATACACATTCACTCATTAGATGCTCGCATGTGAGCACTACTATATGTGTATATGATTTGTATAAAAAAGGGCAAGGGCCTTTCTCTTTTCAGTCATGTGTTGCTTGCAATTAATTAAGGAATTGTTATATGAATTGAGAACAATGTTAGTGTATTATAAGATGCATACTTAAGGGTTGAGTGGTATGGGGGATTTGAACATTATATGGAATAATGTAAGAAATTTTATTGTTGGTACATTATGCTATGATAGCATGTGTTTTTCCCCCTTATTACATGATTGTATGCACTAAATACATGGGTTAATACATTAATAGCTGGTTAAGGGCACGGGGTTCTTATACGATGAGTAATGGCTTTACCATAAATCATCATGACTGGTGTGTATATCACAGAGTGATGCCCTCGGAAAGATCATGTACTTACTACTATACGTAAATGACATGTTGATAGCCTGTCAAGACCCTGAAGAAATCAAACAACTGAAGATATTAGGCATGGATATTACAAGGAACAGGCAGAAAGAATGAATTGTTTCTGTCTCAGAAAGGCTACATCCAAAAGATACCGAAAAGGGATGATATGGATTCATGTAAACCAATGCAAGGACCTAGTGGTGGACACTTCAAACTCTGCACAAACCAATCTCTTCAAACAGAAGATGAATTGGAGCAAATTAGCAAAATTCCACATGATAGTGCCACCGGCAGCTTAATGTACACTATGGTTTGCACTAGATTTGACCTTGCGTATGCTGTAAGCCTAACAAGTACGTTTATAGCTAAACCACGAAAGAAACATTGGGGAGGTGTTAAATGGATATTTTGGCATCTTAAAGGAACCATGAACTTAGGACTGAAGTTCAACAGTAAGACAAGTGATGAGGATATTGTCATGGGATATAAAAATTCAGACATTACCGGGAATATTGATACAAGAAAGTCCTCGACTGGATATACTTCACTGTCTTTGGGACTGCTGTTAGCTGGAAAGCCTCCTTGCAACTAGTGGTAGCACTCTCCACAACTGAGGCAGAGTTTATGGCTCTTATAGACGCTATCAAGGAGGCCATATGGATGAAAGGCTTCATAGGAGAGCTAGTCTTTGAACAAAATACTGTAGTTGTGTATTGCGACAGTCAAAACGCCGTTCACTTAGTAAAGTATCAAGTCTTTCACAAGAGGTCTAAACATATAGATATCATGTTGGTAACAACTTCATTAACACTTCATTAAAACCATCATTTATGGTCCATAACACTTTTACATTAAGTATTCACATTCAATTCATCTCCCCATGCTTCATAACCGATGAAAGAAAGCTCTATGATGGTTGAGCCTATAAATACATATGGTTGGGTCCCTAAATCTAACAATCTCATTTAGTACCATATACACCATCTAAGGGAGATTGTGAAGGTTTAGAAGACCTAATAACCAAAGCAAGAAGAACAATGGCTGGAGGTATACTACTAATCCATTTTATTCCGCATTTGATCTAACAAAGTGGTTAGATCATAAAGAAATCACTAACAGTTGGTATCAGAGCATGGTTTTTACCTCTGCCTTGCTACGATTTGCTTCCTGTCGTGACTTGAAATTTTATTTCATCGAGTTTTGTACTTTTAGCTTTAATTATCATTTTTAATGATAAATATTGAGAAATGCTTACTAACATACACGACAAGTTACATATTTTAAAAAAAAAACAATTGTTTTCCGAAATGTGTTTCATGTCTTACAATTGGCTTCTTTAATACGTTTTATGACATTAAGTGTGTTAATTATCATGAAACATGCAGTTAGAATTTTATAACATTAATTAGCATGTTATAATTTGGTTTCCTTTATATAGTATGTGTATATATGTTTACGTATATATATATATAATGTGGTTTAATTTTAAGTACTAAATTATTATTATTTTTGTATGTATAATTTTTATTGTTTAATTATACATGCAATATTGAGTAAAATAATTTAGTACATTAAATTTGATGTTCATATTGTTTATGGTTTTGTGCAATTTATATGAACACATTTTTTTTTTGTGAATTAAATGTTGTGTGATCTATATAATTTTAATTAATTAAAGAATAGCCACAGCATCTTTAATTATGCAAAATTATATATTAAGTGTTTTGGGATCACATTATAACATTACTTGTAATTTGTCATATTTAATATAATAGATTTTCTCACAGGAATTTTTATTATATTTGTATGATTAATTAGGATATAATATCAAATTATATTTTCTATTTACCCACAGGAATTAGGAAAATGAACATAATTTGATAGTTTATATCATATAGTTATTAAGAATCTAATTGAGTAAGACCTTAGCCCACATGTAAGTTTTACGTCACTAGATTCATATATTTTTAAGCACGATTTTACATTGGTAAAATATGAATTATGTTAATTAGTCTAAAATTTTGGATTCTAAGCATGTAAGATGATTTTTATGCAGTTATGCAATCTATGAATTTCTCTGCTGTTAAGTGTGATATTCCCGAACTAAAGGGTGATAACTATAAAGTTTGGAAGGAGCGAATTCTTCTTCATTTAGGGTGGATGGACATTGATTATGCCATAAGGAAAGACGAACCACCTCCGATTAATGAAATCAGCATTCCTGATGAGGTTGATCTTTATGAAAAATGGGAGCGATCCAATCGTCTCTGCGTAATGTTCATAAAGACTAAAATCTCTGCTGGTATTCGAGGTTCCGTCGAAGAATATAAAAATGTCAAGGCTCAACTGAAGGCTATAGATGAGCAGTTTGAGACTTCAGATAAAGCACTAGCCAGCACCCTAATTATGAAATTTTCATCCATGAGGATCACTACTGTGAAAGGTGTGCGTGAGCATATCATGCAAATGAGGGACATTGCGGCTCAACTAAAGACTCTTGAGGTTGAGATGTCTGAATCTTTCCTTGTGCATTATATTTTGAACACTCTTCCAAGTCAATATGGACCCTTTAAGATATCCTACAACACACATAAGGATAAATGGTCAATTAATGAACTTATGACCATGTGTGTTCAAGAGGAGGGAAGATTGACCATGGAAAAGAGTGAAAGTGTGTTTATGGCAACGGAAAGAAAGGACATAAACCAAGCCAAATGGAAAGGGAAAGGTAAAATACCGCCCCAATGTGGAATCAAAAAGGAATCTAAGTGTTTCTTCTGTAAAAAGAAGGGACACATGAAGAAAGATTGCACCAAATTCAAGAATCTAATTGAGTAAGACCTTAGCCCACAGGTAAGTTTTTGAATCAAAAACTCAAAACTCAATATATTTTTATCAATTTAATCGTGTTTCAAGAATACTCAATTTCATTGCTGTGCATTCGATCGAGAACCAGAAACAATATTGAATCAAAAACTCAAAACTCAATATATTTTTATCAATTCACTATAGTAACTGTTTGCAGTTCACAAGCGATTAAATATAAATCAGCAAAAATGTGGCTAACTATGGTGATTTTGCATGTACTTATCTTCAACTTTTATATGACCACTTTGTGGGCTTTCATTTTATGCAGGCAATACTGTTTATAGGCTTGTCATGTGGGAGCTGATGCAAAGATATGCCAGTTTTGGTTGCGGCCAAGGAGAGCAAGTCGAGTGACCTGCTTCTCACCCCTTTCCGCTATCCTATCGGGAACTGGTTGGGAGACGACCGCAGAATCTGCATCTTCTTACATATGGACATCAACAGCTGAGACTTGCCTACATGGATTTTACATGAACACAACCAAATCAAAATTTCTATGTTTAATTTTCTTTAATTTTAAGTTTTGCCAGCAGAAGATGCGTTATGTCATCGGGAGATTTTATTTACTATTATTTTCGTGTTAGCACCTTAAGAACAGCTAAATCATAGTCGGTATCAAAACAAAGAATCTTGCCTTCTCTAATAATGCCATTGCCACTTAAACTAAAGCCATACAATTGTGCCACCAATGGCTTTTTAAGGTTACAGTCAAGATCACCATGAAAATACCAAAACAGAGAGATATTGATGGCTTACCGACTGATCTAAGGGTATAGATCATCCTCCACGTGGAAAAATATTACTCATGCAGTGAACATCATAGCATACATGGATGCCATATGTATGTAAGATTTACTAATGTTTTAATGCATCGTATCTAGGAATTAGATCTCCTAATATAGTGTAGATGAATCCTTGATATGAGATAGGAAATTAGACTTTGAACAGCATCATATCCTATCAGATTACAAGAGAAGGTAACAAAACCAGACACCTACCATAACGAAGTTTTTAATTATAATCTACGTTGCCAAAAAAATAAATGGAAAAAGCCCAACGAATTACAAGCTACCACGAGTTACTGATGGCTAGCAGTTTTGTAACTGGAAATATCTAAAATTCCCAAGAAACGAGGAATGAAAACTGAAGCCAGAATTCAGCAGCATCTATATAATGTGGATTACATATTCATTTGACATGAAATTTACCTTGCTTTTACAAACTCGAACCAACTTCCAACGCGTAAATGTTATAATGCATTGTTTTCGCTTGAAACCGATGTTGTGACAGGCTGAAAATCTTCTCTCTTTTCCACAGATTCTACATCACTTTCTTTCGTCAGGTTCTCAGGTTCACAACATCCCGAGGCATCACTTTTCTGAGAATGAATTGAGGTAGCATCTCTGCCAGGCTGGACATGAACATTATCTTTTGAAGACATGTTAGAAGCAGCTGAAGGATTACCAGAGATGCCGCCCTCTCTTCCTGAATTAGTAGATGTGAGCCACATAAACTGCAAATTGTGATCCTGCCAGCATTTACCATTCAAGAATGCCCTCTCAGCAGTGTGCCTCGTTGTAAAAGAAATAAGAGCTGAAACATCAGATTGTACTGAATTATCATTGATCTTCTGAAGCTTCGACTCTTCCATTTCCACCGACGAAAGATCACCGTAAGTAGAGAAGTGTTCTTTCAATGTAGCAACCTAACAAAAAGAATCTCAATTTAATAACATCTATGGAAGCGGACAAGACAAAAATTCATGTGATAGTATCTCAAAGCAAAAATCAATCTCTACACTCATCTCCTTGGCCTCCAAATCCAACAGAAAGTAACAAGAACAATGGTGCTATGTTATGGATAAAATATCACCAATAGAATCTCAATCTCCAGAGAAGGAGTCCACACCATCCATACCAGAGTCCACGCCATCCATGCCAGTAGATATCGTATATCAAAGATTTAAACATGGGAGATTTAAGAATCAAGGATAGGCATGATCCCAGAAGATAATAAGATTTAGTGTTATCTCTTCGTGGATTAGGTTTAGAATGATTTTTCTTATTTTTGAAATTATCTTTAGGATTTGATTTCTAATTTTGTTGCTATCTTTTAGGATTTGGTTTTTATTATTTAAGGGACACGAAGAGATGAATAAAATAAGTTTTGTTTTGCTCAATCAAATTGTTACATTAGATCGGAGGTTCTCAATTCGAGCCTCAACCATCTATCAACACCATAGGTCGCCAAGGCCGTAAATCAAATAAGATTAATACGTCCGAGTTGAAGGATTTTTCGATTCAAGGACCCATAACGAGATCCAAGGCAGATACTTAACAAATTGGTATCAGAGACAGGCGTTATGGGAGACAACACGTCCTGACAGAAGCAATTCGAGACCTTCATGAACATGTATTTGGAGGATAAGAATTCCCAAGAGCAAATTCAGCGCGAACTGCGCGCACAGATGGCAGAGTTGTCCATCGGACTGGCAGCGGTTCATTCTGTGAATGGACACAACATGGATCGGGGAAACAACAGCAACTCTTCCAATCACAATCGACTACGTGATCCAAGGAGAGAGGATAATAATTCCTTTGTGCCTAAATATTCCAAAATGGATTTTCCAAAATATGACGGACTTTCAGATCCGCTAGGCTGGCTCAACCGTTGTGAGCATTTTTTTCGCCATCAAAATACACCCGATCCGGAGAAGGTGGGTCTTGCATCCTTCCACCTCGAAGGGGACGCACAAATTTGGTTTCTAAAATTAGAACGGGACTTTCCAGCATTAAATTGGGACGACTTATTGGAGCACTGCAATTTTCGTTTTGGCCCGACACTCCGCTGCACAAAAATGGGGGAATTATCAAAGCTTAAACAGACGGGAGGCGTGGAGGATTACCAACGTAAGTTTGAACAATTATCAGCCCGAGTTACCTCCTTGTCCACCGAGCATGAGGTAGAAATCTTTATCAGTGGTCTTAAAGAGTACATTGCAGTCGAAGTTCTCATACATCACCCGAAAAATCTGACTACCGCTATGCACTTGGCACGACTCTATGAAAGACGGAGCGACGTGAACCGCAATGATCCACACAACAACAACCGTCGCACCACGGTTAACCCATCATCTAACCCTTATGTTCGACGATTATCACGTGCCGAAATGGACGAACGCCGGGCTAAAGGATTATGTTTCAATTGTGATCAAGTTTACACCCCAGGGCACAAATGCAAGCAACTCTTTTGGCTTGAAGGAATTAATGAACTCAATGAATCGGGTGACAATGACCCCGACACCGAGGAACCACGGAGTGTGGAAGTCTCACTCCACGCCATCACAGGTACTAGCCCTACCCAGACCATGCAACTAATGGGACACATAGATCGCTCGCAACTACTCGTCCTCATTGATTCAGGTAGCACTCATTGCTTTCTAGATGAGTCTCTAGTAAAAATTTTACATCAACCAGTGGACAATAGGTCCACCCTATGGGTCGTCGTAGCAAACGGTCGTCAAATTCAATGCACCGGTATTTGCCCAGATGTTCGTTTACTGTTGGGAGACCAAACCTTCTCATTGGATTTCTATATCATCCCTCTGGGACGTTTTGGTGCGGTTTTGGGGGTTACTTGGTTGAGAACACTTGGACCAATCCGTTGGGATTTTAATGACATGTCCATGGAGTTTTTCAAGGATAAACAACGTATCAATTTCCGTGGCACGAACGATCAGCCACAAGGTCCAGTACACCTTGCAGCCGCGCTTCAACTCCATACAAATGAGTACTCTTTACATAACCTTCTGCAAGGGTTCCAAGATATTTTTTCGGAGCCCACCGGGCTGCCCCCGAGCCGTAACTTCAGCCACAGGATTATCTTGGAACAGGGCACGAACCCCATCGTGGTCCGTCCATATCGGTACCCACATGCTCAAAAAGATGAGATTGAACGACAATGTACTGACATGCTCAATAAGGGAATTATCCGCCCTAGCCATTCTCCTTTTTCCGCTCCAGTACTGCTGGTTAAAAAATCTGACGGCTCGTGGCGTTTTTGTGTCGATTACAGGGCACGCAACTCCAAGACAATCAAAGATAAGTTTCCCATTCCAGTGATCGACGAACTTTTAGAAGAACTAAATGGGGCCCAATACTTTTCCAAGTTGGATCTGCGTGCCGGTTATCACCAAATTCTGATGGACAAGGGCAGCATACCAATGACAGCCTTCCGAACACACCACGGACATTTTGAGTTTCTAGTCATGCCATTCGGACTCACCAACGCCCCTTCCACATTTCAGGCCTTAATGAATGCTATATTTGCCCCGTACTTACGCAAATTTATCCTTGTATTCTTTGATGACATACTCATATACAGTTCAAGTTGGACAGAACACTTGGAGCACCTCCGACTCGCCTTGGAAATCCTAAGGCATCAACAACTTTATCTTAAGCAATCCAAATGCTCCTTCGGGTTACAGGAGATAGTTTACTTAGGTCACATAGTTTCGAACACCGGGGTAAAGGTAGAGGACGATAAGGTTCGGGCAATTGCACTATGGCCGCAACCTACAACAGTTCGCGGGCTACGAGGCTTCCTTGGCCTCGCGGGGTACTATCGCAAGTTTGTCTGAAATTTTGGCATTCTCAGTGCGCCACTCACTAAACTTCTGCGTCACAACTCTTTCTCATGGTCTACAGAAGCCACTGATGCCTTTCACACACTCAAATCAGCACTATCGACCACACCAGTTCTTGCTCTTCCGGATTTCTCCAAACCTTTTGTTGTCGAATGCGATGCGTCCGACATAGGACTAGGGGCAGTATTGCAACAGGATGGACGACCGATTGCTTTCTACATCCAACCTTTTGCCATCTGTCATCATAAACTTCCAGCCTACGAGAAAGAACTAATTGGACTGGCCAAAGCAATACAACACTGGAGAGCTTATTTTTGGGGAAATGCCTTTGTGGTGCGAACCGACCATTATAGTTTAAAGTTCCTTCTTGAGCAACGCATCACTACGTCGCCCCAACAGCATTGGATCAGTAAACTATTGGGTTTTGACTTTCAGGTGGAATATCGCGCGGGGCGCACCAACATTGTCGCCGACGCCCTGTCCTGCCGAGATGAGACAGTAGGTGAATTACATGCAATATCCATGCCCCACTCTACCATTTTTAATTCAATCCGGGAAGAGTTGTGCCACGATATGGATCTCAAAGCAATTAATTCAGAAAATTAAGGATGGGGTTAGCTTGGGGCCATGGGATCATCGAGATGGGCTACTGTTCTATAAGAACAATATTTTTGTTCCTCCAAAATCTGCCCTTACACTCGAGATAATCTCATCCATTCATAATGGATGCCATGAAGGATATCAGAAAACAGTGCATCGGATCACTCGAGATTTTTATTGGCCAGGGTTGCGAAAATCGGTACAAGAATATGTTGCGAATTGTGCCACGTGCCAACAAAACAAATCAGAACATTTAAAGCCAGCGGGTTTGCTTCAACCATTACCCATTCCAGAAGGTATTTGGGCCGATATTTCAATGGATTTTGTTGAGGGTCTTCCTTCATCTCATGGCAAGTCAATTGTTTTTGTGGTCGTCGATCGTTTCTCCAAATATGCTCATTTTATTCCATTATCTCATCCATACACCGCTACAACGGTCGCAAAAACTTTCTATGACAACATCGTCAAACTACATGGGGTGCCAGAATCTATAGTCAGTGACCGTGACGCCACTTTTACAAGCAAATTTTGGAAAGACTTATTTCAGTTAAGTGGCTCCCGACTCTGTTTTACCTCGGCTTATCACCCGCAAACGGATGGTTAAACGGAAGCAGTCAATCGCATTATGGAAATGTACCTTCGCTGTTTCACTTCCGAATATCCCAAGAAGTGGGTGGATTGGCTCGCATGGGCCGAGTATTGTTATAACACAAGCTTTCACTCTTCACTTCGGGCTACACCTTTCGAGGTGGTATACGGTCGCCCTCCACCACGGCTGCTATCATATTGTCCTGGTCTTTCACGTCTTGATTCAGTGGACAAGGAACTCTGCACACGGGATCAAGTCTTGCAGAACCTGCGAGAGCGCCTACTACATGCACAAAATCGCATGAAAACCCAGTATGATTCCAACAATCGGGAGCTTCATTTCGAGGTAGGAGATTGGGTCTTACTTAAACTTCAACCCTATCGACAAAAGAGCATGCACATACGTACCAACCAGAAGCTGTCGCCACGTTTTTACGGACCATTCCAGGTTCTAGTTCGTATTGGTAGTGTTGCTTATAAACTACAACTGCCAGAAGAATCCAAACTTCACCCGGTATTCCATGTCTCTGTTCTAAAGAAATTCAAAGGAGACCCCACTATTACTCCAACACTCCCGCCATCGACACCTACGGTTCCAGGGCCTCAACCACAAGCTATATTGGACTCCCGTATTCATAAAGGCAACAAGGAATTTCTGGTGCACTGGGAGGGTACTTCACCCGCGGAATCCTCGTGGGAACTTGCTACGGTTTTAACCAACACATTTCCAGACTACGTGTTTGCGGACAAACCCGATCTTCACGGAGGGAGTAATGTTATGGATAAAATATCACCAATAGAATCTCAATCTCCAGAGAAGGAGTCCACACCATCCATACCAGAGTCCACGCCATCCATGCCAGTAGATATCGTATATCAAAGATTTAAACATGGGAGATTTAAGAATCAAGGATAGGCATGATCCCAGAAGATAATAAGATTTAGTGTTATCTCTTTGTGGATTAGGTTTAGAATGATTTTCTTATTTTTGAAATTATCTTTAGGATTTGATTTTTAATTTTGTTGCTATCTTTTAGGATTTGGTTTTTATTATTTAAGGGACACGAAGAGATGAATAAAATAAGTTTTGTTTTGCTCAATCAAATTGTTACATTAGATCGGAGGTTCTCAATTCGAGCCTCAACCATCTATCAACACCATAGGTCGCCAAGGCCGTAAATCAAATAAGATTAATACGTCCGAGTTGAAGGATTTTTCGATTCAAGGACCCATAACGAGATCCAAGGCAAAGATACTTAACATGCTAGTATCAATTTGGGTAGGATTACCATCTAGAGTCTAAAAATGAAGTATGCTTGTATCCATTTATTCAGTCAGCTCAATGGAACAAAGGCAAAACAATGGAAACTTTTTCAATCAACGGGAAAAGATATAAAACAAATATGATAAGAGTTCCAGAAATTACATTTGCAAGACCAGCTGGTAATGGTGCAACAATTCTGAATTCTGTGGGGCGATTGTCCAGTTTAAATCTATTTCCTACAAAAGTTGTCCCTAGCAGAGCAGGTTGATGAATTTGTCTCAAGCTTGTTGGCTGCACAGCAATAGTCGGCTGTGACGTCGTAGTATGCTGCACAGTATGTTCAGCAGATCTAGTGATTTCAGCACTTACGTGGGTACCAGGTGACTTGGTAGTTTCAGTTTTTGCATGATCAGGTAGTGTTCCACCTTCAAGACTTTTAAAGGCCTGATCTGATACTGTCACATCTTTGACACCTGCAGACTGCAAAAGAATGAAAAGTTGAGTGGCAAAATAGTCGTGACCAATATTAGAAGTTGAAAAATATTTTAGACGTAGAATTTAACAACTTATCAAGAATGAAAATAGTAACTCAATGAATGCATAAAACATGATAAAGAACACACTGTCTGAGACACATCACTTATTTTCCAAAAATAGTTCTCCATCATCCCACAGTTTTTATACTAAATTTTACAACTGGAAGATGTAGCACCTCCCAATCAAATGCACAGCGACTCCCTAGGAATACAAAGCTCCTTAACTATTCTCATGCCATTCATAAACCCCACCAATATTCACCCATACCCTGCTCATCTACAAGATCTACAACTAGAGACCCAGTCTACTAAACACCCTAACATAAAAATCTGTCAGCTTCAGAAGTAAAGAACATCGTTGGAAATTTAATATGCAAAAGAGAAGAAAATCTACAAAAGTAGTACCGAGTGTCAAAAATTAACAATTATTTTCTCTAGATTAATCTAAAAATAAATCAGGCTTACTTGTTTTGCAAGTTTGTCTAACTGAAGACGAAACTCATTTCGTTTTTGATCAAGCATCTCTTGCTTCTTACGAAGTTCTTCTTTCAAAAGCTCTAAATTCTCTAGTTTCTTTTGTTGTAGAGGGGTTTTGGAAACTTTAGCAGCCATGGGTTTGAGATGATCATAAAACGGCACTTGAGCGACAGAAGGATGAGCATCATCGTCCTTGCCGCCACATGCAACATGAAGATTTTCTTTTCTTCCATCGGGAGCAGGAAAATTTATCTTTCTTCGAGACGATACTGGCAAACCACTGTTACCCCTTAATCCATGATCAGTAGTATTATCTCGATTTGCCCACCAAAGCTTGATAAATCTATTACCCATAATTGCATCAGGTGCCGCTAATGCGGCTTCTGCTTCTTCCCTTTTCGAAAATTGTACAAAAGCCAATTCACTGTTCATTGGAATATAAATATCAATGACCTCACCAAATTTCTGAAAATGTGAAAGAAGAGCTTCCTTTTTGTTGTCTTTTAGAGGAATGCCATTGACAAATAGAGTCCGAATCGCTTTCTGAGATGGTTTCCGAACATTAGATATTGAATCTCTATGTGTCTTTAGAGACAATTCTTTAACTTGTGAACCATTTTCATCTACATTCATTCCCTTTCCTTCATGCAGAGCTTGAAAACCAACAATAGCTGCCTCCTCACTTTTGATATCCCGATCAATAGAACTAGAGAATGTCCCAGTAAAATCAATTTTATCTTTCTGGTCAAATTTTTTTTTGAACTAGCCAGTTTTCCCCAACTAGACAAACTTTGAGATACAGCAGAGCAAGCACCTCTAATTGGTTTCAACCCATAGCCTTCATATGATTCAATTTGTTTCTGACCAGACGGGTCTATATCCAAAAAAGACTCTTTAACACCGGCATTTGATCCATTAACTGCTAGTAGTGATGCCGATGCTTCAGTGTTATTCTTTGCCCACAAAGGTTGATCTGGATCATAAACATCAGATCCCACTGCCACAGAGCCAGCCACAAAACCACCATTCAGCCCCAAACCATCTTCAGTAATTCCATGCCTGCCACTTGTCACATGAAAAGATTTGTTTTTCGCTAATGAGCTGGATGAAGTGCTAATAACTGGTAAAGCTCCATTTCCAGAAGTTCCCAGAAGCTGTGAGCCAGGAAGTGAAACAGGGAGGTTGAATTGTGAAAGCCTCTGCAATTTCAGTGACAATTTTAATCAAGCAGTTCTGACATGAGCAATCAAGTAAAAGTCCGACTGAAAGAATACAAACGACTTATATTGAAGCATGGCAAATAATTCCAAAGTATTGCAAATTTTTACCCTATAAGATATCACTGAAGAAAGTGCACAACTATCCATTTTTAAACAACAATGCTAATCATAGCAAGCGATTGGTAACATGTTAAATCCTGTGAACACAGACGTACATTAGTAGCTTATAAAAGGGAGACATTCAAACATGCTTAGCCTAAGAACATAAACAAATACTGAGAGTAGGCCAGGAAGACTTTACAATCCAGTTGCCCCAAATCATAAGATGGGAACACGGAAAATGGATGGACTAATTAGCAAAGATCCAAAGTTTGGAACCCCATTGTTTTTTCTTATGCCACCTTTCCTGTTATACAAACTTAACTTTTAACTTGAAAGCTGTTAGGCACTTTATAGTCTCCCACTGTCTGGTACTTCCATTCTATCAGATAAAAAACTAGTAACACTGTGTGTCAATATAAACTAAAATGGTTTGTTGTATACTATCTTCAATCTGATGTCAAAATTACAAAAACACCTACAGAATTTTCCTATAGGTCTAAGCGATATATTCAAGTGATTAGTTCTTCAATAATGTTCATAAATCAGTAACTGGTTTAGTTTCAAGCCTTCAAGAATATTTATGTCGTTCAATTCTTAATAAAAAAATTAAGAAGTGGTAACAAATTGTACCTCTGTATCTAACCTGATTACAGTACATGTACATTATAGTTGAGAAATGAGATATTACACACACCTTTGATTCCTTAGTAATGGTAATACATTGCAGGTCATATCGTCTTGCCAAAGTAAGAATTTAAACCAGGAGATATTCCTATTCCTACTCTTTAATGAAAAGGAACAAATCCAAATGACGATATACCGGATATCTCTTAGTATCCATACACTTTGATGGAAAAAGTTATAGATTATCTTCATTATGGCCAACTTTATATACATGAATAATGGTGCTAGAATAAAAGTCTACAACAACAACAACAATATTATATGAGTGAATTTAATATAATAAAAAATTATCAACAAGGCAATCCACGTACCTGAACATCATCAACAACAATACGATTAACACCATGTTCCATTGGGCACATGTCTCCTCTTAAGCAAAAACCACGCTCCTCAAAGTCTCTACAACGTTGCCGAGGTAGGCCAATATTCATTGCTGGATTAATAGATTGTCTCAATGCCCCTTGTAAACCTAAGTGGTTTAGTCCATCAAACCTACCATTTGGTACACCTGGAACCATTCCAAATGCATTCCAAGATGTACTGTGTGTGTTGGAAATGCTTGTCACTGCCCTCCCTGCAAGAAGTCCAGAAGGAACAGGTCCAGATTGGACCATCGGAGTTGCGACATCAACCATGCCAAGCCTGGAATTGTGCAGACCCCAGAAGAGAGGGTCCATTCCCCTACCCAATATAGGGTCAGATTCAGCTGAAAGTGATTGGTTTCCCCTAATTCTTTGGTTCAAATCCATGGGAGCTCTAGAAAAAGGGGTCCTGTTTGTGCGTCTCTTTTCAGATCTTGAGGGGAAGTTTCTTTCCGAGGGACCACTATGATTTTTCGAGGTTTCACCAGATTGGGTATCTCCTTCCCTGTAAGGGAACACATTGTCAAAAGGTTTCCTTTTCCTACATGGTCTTGTCGAAACTTGATTTAGAAAATCACCATCCAAAGGTTGATAGTCTGTCTCTCGCTTGCGATGCTTATGGTTGCGATCATCATCCTCATCGCCGCCTTCACTGATTTCTTTCTCTTCGGAATCACTGGCACAATCTGAGGGTGAAAGGTCCGAGTTTTGAGAAGAAGCCTTTAGATCCATGGAACGCTAGTAATGGGAAAGAATAAATCTGAATTGTCACTGTGCTTCAAAGGTTCAATATCCTTATAGCTCCACCACCTAGCGATGGAAACATAATACAAGGTTCAAGCAGAACAATATACTGACTTCCCTTTTCCATTCTCTTAATTATCAAACAATATATAGACATTTCTTTACATAAAACCTTTCAACATTATAAGTTAAACCAAATGATCCTTCTTCCACCCCCACAGAACTCCAGCCAAAGCTGAAAGGCATGTCTAATCCCAGACTCAACATGATAAAAAGCTTATATTCACTAAATTCCAATAGTTCTGAATAATTACTAGCAAAGGCAAGCACATCTCTGCCAAATTTACCGAAGATAAGGAAATAAAAAATTCATTAGCATCCCTAAATTACTAACAGTGGATTTTATGCAAGCATTTCATGCCATTGGATATAAAAATGACTCGGTATATCAACTTCTATTTGGAAGCCATTTATGGCATCGTTTTGTTCCAGTCTAAAACAAATCGTGTAAGTCAAGATCTTATCAGGCAGTCATGGGAAATCCAGAAAAAATAAAATGTAATGAATCACATGAACTAACAGTTCTTTGCCGGTGAGCACCGGCAGTAAAATATGGAACTTACAGCTCAACCAATTAAAGAAAGGGTTATCAAACAAAGTAATATTTTATCACATAACAAGAGTTGGGTAAATGAGCAGCAATGGACCATAACTGACTATCACAGGCTCGCAGAGTCTAGTACCGAGACTTAACAACGCAAACATTAACCAGAATCAACCATCTGAGGCACGATGACATTCGGGCCTCAGTGGAACCCTAAGATTCGATCAAAAGGCTAGATTAGCAAGTTAACTTTCAACATTTCCAACCTTACTGGCACTAAAGCTATAAAAGCCAATCCCAAACAAAAGCCAAAATAGAAACCGTTGTGAAAGGAGCACAAGGCCTAATATTAATACAAACAATCAACCATACAATCCTGACAGAAAAGAATCAAACCAATCACCGCGCTAACCAAAGAAAAAACAACTCAACAAATCAAAATAAGCGACAGTGGCGAAATCAAACCTAATCAATGAAATTTGAACTAGACCTTCGATGACTTGTTTCTCAACGCGAAAATATGTAGCGGCGTTTTATGATTATTCATCAATGCAGGGGGCCTCAAATAACTACCGAATTGAATTTTTTTTTGCCCTCACATCTTTTATTGATCGTTGATTATGTATTCGCAGCTGTATTTCGCGTGTAAATTTTGTCAGTATTTGCTGACTGATGGTTTTACATAGGAGGTGTTTGATAGGAAGATTAAATTAGGAGTCTGTATATATACGAAACCTGGCAAGACAGTGGAAAATGCAAGGGCGGAAGTTCTGTTATTTACCAAACGATGCATATATTTTAAATGTTATTCTAAATTAGCCACAATGTCTTGGTGAAGGAGGTGAAAGAACGAATTTACACTTTTACCCTTGGATTTGTGAAGGCTGGTGATGTATTGTTTTTTTTGGGAGCAATTATTATAACTACCTGAGAAATGGGAAGTGTATGATGCTCAAACTCAAGATCTCAAATTAGTTCGTTTTATTTGTTTCTTTTCTTTCAAGGATTATGTGATGCTAGAGTGTGGTTGACCAATGACCAGTGTTATTAAAATCGGCCCGGACCGGCCGGTCTGACCGGTTCAACCGGTGACCGGTGCTGAGTCCGGGCCGGTTAACAGTATAAAATCGGAGGGGCAAAGAACCGGTGAGAACCGGTCAAAAATCGGTCGAACCGGTAAACCGGTCGACTGGTTGAACCGGTTCTCACCTTTTTTTTTTTTTTTTTTAGTTTTTCATTTTTTTTGTTATCCCTTTTAAGTTTTATCATTCACACAACATTTCTTCTTCTACAGGCAATGTATGAACTTTCTAATAAAAAAAATCAATTCTTGCATTTTAATTGGTGGATTACATGACAATTGTATTGCCATGATTGAAGATTTTATGGAGTTTATTATATATATTAGATCTAATTTTGTATTGCATCAATCCATGCAACTATGAGTTTTAACATTTACTCATTATATATTTTTGATATTTGTATCAGTCTTATATATAAATACAAAAAGTAATATATTGTATCAAAAAAGACAAAAAATCTCTTAATTTTGATAATCAATAATAAAGTGTTTGTAATAATATAGTAGCCCATTATTGAATAATATAATACAAATTTGGTGTATGCATGACTAATTAGTGCGTTTGTAATTAATCCTTTTATATATAAAGTTTATATAAAAAAAATAGTTATAAACTTAAATAGATGAAATTATTGAAAGATTGTGTAAAATATTAGTCTCCATGCTATGTTGCTACAATGGTATTTTTTTTATTATGAACATCTGAAACTTTTACAAATACATGTTATATATTTTTCAAAAATTAAATATAGATATTACATCATGATGACGTCATACACCGGTTGAACCAGTGGTTTAACCGGTTAAACCGATCGAACCTGTAACCAGTAAGGACACCGGTTTTATGTCCGGTCCGGTTATGAAAACACTGCCAATGACTATTAAAGGGATAAATCGATAGATAAAAGTTGTACTTTTAACAAAGATGTACTGCAATTTGAATGTGTTTTTTTTATGGCTAGGGTTGAATAAATTTGAGCAAGCAAAGAAGAAATGGTGTAAAAATGCCAAAGCAACGACCTGTAGGTTTCTTCATGATGCTCGAATGTAGATAGAGATCGTAAGGAAGTATAATATACATAAACATACCCAAAAAGATGGCAAATTAAACACAAGAAGAAAAGTGCATGATAAGCTCTATTTACAAAAGCCAAACACAGATGGATCAAAACAGGAACAAGTTTTGTCTCTTCCAGATAACCAAGAAACAAGTGAATTCAAAACTCTACACCCGCAAGAAGCAGCAGATTTAGCGGCCAAACCATCCCCGAGGAGCTTGGACTTCACTGTCATTCATCAACTTGTCCAGTACCATGTTTAAATCAACTGACTGTCCATTCTCTGTCAATTTCCGGACTGTAGCCCTCACTTGGTCTCTTGGAAATCCCATGTGGGTCACTTTGTCAACCACATCATCAATAGGAACCTTGTTCCCAGAGCCGCCAGACCCCGACCCACCACCAACATTAGAGGCTGTGGGGATTGCTTGAGGTAATATTCGAGCAGTAGGTAGCTGAGGATAACCACTTCCACCACCAAGTCCACCAGCATTAGAAGGAAGTTGCTGTGTTTTCCTTGGAGAGTCACTACCATATTGTGATGGTGAGCTGCTGTAAGGATATGGTTCAACATGACCTGCTGATTGACCAAATGAATTAGAATATCCTGGAATAAGCCTGGTAGATTGAGGTTCATAAACATTGGGGGTAGGATTATAAAATTGGTGAGGGGGAGGAACTGCAACTGAGGGATGAGAAGGGGGAGGGCGAATGCCAGGTGGAAAAGTTTGGGTAGGTCCATACAGTGTTTCTTCGGACTGATGACTCAATGGTGGCTGCGGTAGGGATGGATTAATTGCAGAGAATGGGGGATGTAGTTGAGAAGGTGGAGGTGGCTGAGTGTGTGATTGAGGAGGTGGAGGTAGCTGAGAGAGTGGTTGAGGAGGTGGAGGGGGCTGACGTTGTTGCTGCGGCAGAGGTGGTTGAGAGTACTGTGGTTGAGGAGGTCGTGTCTGATGTTGGTGCTGTGGTGGAGGCGGCTGATGTTGGTGCTGTGGTGGAGGCGGCTGATGTTGGTGCTGTGGTGGGGCGAGAAGCTGATGCTGGTGCTGCTGTGGTGGTGGAGGTACTTGATACTGCTGTTGGGGAGTCTGGCCAGATGGAGGAAAGTAAGATTCTTTCTGAGGGGCAGAAGTAGTTTGGTTTTGTGAGTACTGGTGAGGAAACTGAACCTGAGACACCGAGTTTTGTTGTTGTGGTGGTGGTGGTGGAGCATTGGGTGGAGGGAGGCTTCGAGGTGGCTGTGTAAGAGAAACAGTGGAGAACTGCAGGTTAGCAGATGCAACTGACTGGGCCAGTTCAATATGTGCAAGGTTTTGGCTTTCGACTTGTTCCAAATTTGGAGACTGGAGCTTAACAGCTGGCAGTTCACCTATTCTTTCTTGTTTATCACTTATAACCTGTACACCAGTTTGCACCTGCAGACATATTACGATAACCAGAAAGAGTTTCATAAAATTAATCAAGCAGTTTTCACATGCTAAAATGAAGGGTTAGGCCAACGCTCACCTACAAGACACCCTTCACTCAGATACTGTGTAGAAAACAATGAAAATTGTAGTGTACCCCTAACCAAAAGGTGAACCCAACTCTCTGATAGATTTGATTATTTTTTACAAAAAAAATTGATCATAATAAAGCGGGAGTGGATGAAAATATATATGCTTAATTTCATGTACATGTAATAGTAGCTAAACTTTCTCTGCATACTTTGAAATAAAGTATACAATCAAGAAGATGAAAAAAGCTACACTCAAAATTACCAAAAGTTAAATGCCATTTAAAATATCAACTCAGTCAACTTAAGTCTAGATAAGTCGAAACTCACATGGCCCAATGACTATAAAGCAGAAAAAGGAATAGAACACACTGTCTCCAAGATTAATAGGCATCAATTGATTTGATGATTAACCGGTACCTAGTGCGTCTTGAATGTGTGCATAAAAAGGAAAAGATACAGAAGGTACCTCTCTAAGAATATTGCCCATTTGTCTCAGTTTCCCATCGATGACCCCAGTGTTGTTCCCAACAGACTCCTTCAAATCGTCCACGGAATTTTCAAGCTTACGAGTCCTTGTTTCCAACTGTGATAACCGTGCACTCACACCATCCATAGCGTGCATCAGATTATCTGTGTATTTCTTCACAGTCTTATCAATCACGGAAAGTAAGGACACACTCAAAGATGCATTGAGAGGTTTTTGACTCTGCCCCAAGACGAAGTTGGCAGGTTCATCAATATCTAGAGAGCTGTGGTTCTAAACAAACAAAAACAACCCAAATGGAAAATTCTAATGAGATTTAAGCAGCTAAATGCATACAAGAGCAAAGACCATGTCTCCCTGTAGCTTGCTACACACCCCATCAAAAAGCAGCATATTATTATTTAAAATCCTTAGGATCTGCCAATCAGCCAACTAATCATAAATCAAATATCGAAAATGCTCATAATCAATAGAGCATCATTCACACAAAAATATAGAAGAAGAAAAGCCCAAAACAACACATTCAACAATAAAACAGAAACAGCAATTACAAAAACAAACAAGTAGCAAGTTAAACCATCCAAAAACTCCCAATACCACCTAACTGCCAGTAATTACTCGTTATGGAAGCACTATTATCATCACCCACTCTAAATTCATAGAATAAAGTATAATAGAGCAAAGGATATACCGATCCAATATAGATAATTCGGATTGATTCAAACCAACACCCATACTTTAAAAAAAACGAAGACATACGAACTAATAAGGTTAGAGCAAATACCACCATGTTTGAAGAAACAGTGATTTTGGAATCAATCGAATTCCGGGTCCCTAGAGAAGCATCGTCTTCACCAGAATCAAACTTAGAAACGCGATCCATCGTAGGAAGAGAAGACGACGACCCAACGCCGGGACGAATCGGCATGAAATCGTAGCTCGGAACGATGTCATCTCTTTTCTCATCAGCACGATTCATGAAATCAATAAATTCATTGTTGCTGCTGCTGCTGCTGTTCATAGCATTAGCTGTACTCTGAGAATTGGATAGATCCATGATCTGCTTGTCCATGAATTGCGACGTCGTATTGCTATTCATCACAGAACACAATCAAACGTATATAAATAAAGTTATATAATTGTAAAAAAAAAATTGAAATTGGTAAGAGGGGGTTAGGGTTTGATGCTTAAATTTGGGATATTTGTTGAGATATATTCGGAGAATTGGAAGACCACCCTTGGAAGTAACTAGTAAGAAGACTCTGTTACTTCTTGGTGAGGGACATGATGGTGAAGACTCGAGATTTCTGTCCCGTTCCTAAAAAATTATGGGAAAATTTCGGGCCGGTATCAGAACATAAGAGTTTTTTCGGCCCAGTCCACCAAATTATTTGCCTTTCATTTAAGTCTGATTGATCGCAAATTACTAAATTACCCTCGTCTTCTTCCCTTACATTCAACGTCGAAAACACTCTGCATACTTACAATCATCGCGCCTCTTCTTCTTCTTCAACGCTAAAAAATTTTCCAGTCATTCCTCCAACATTTTCCTCGATATCGTTCAAAGAATCCTACAAGTTATCAAAAATTTAATCGAAATCGTACAAGTAAATTACTGTAATTTTGCCAAACCTTCTAAGGCGAAAACCTAAAATGGCTCCAAATCAAAGAAGATTCCTCAAACCAAACCACCAACAAACATCAAGGGAAAGAAAAAAGGTGCTCCAAAATCTGGTAATCATTAATCTAGGGTTTACACATATTAAACTATTTCTTAATCATTAATCTAGGGTTTCAACATATTAAACTATTTGTTTGTTACTGTAAGTTCTTGTGTCTACAATGCATGAGTACTATTGAAGACCTTATTAACACCGCACTTAGAAATGTTTGTAATTTTTGTATTCTTAATTAACATAAGTCTATCGGTGCATGTAATTAACATGCACCGATGGACTCTTATCTTGCATTTATATTACATACACCACTTTTTAAAATCTTAATTTTTTGTATTAATAATGATGAACAAATTGACACCAATGGAACATCTTTTTAGTTTTTTGTTTCTATTGGTGCATGTGTATAATACACGCACCGAATAACCAGTTGCATTTATCCAACATGAACTACTTGAATGTATCTGTGCACAAATTCACATTTTTTTCTTTCGGTGCATGTGATTTCACATGCACCGGTATACCATTAGTGCATTTATCGACATATTATGCTTGAATAAATCTTTTATATTGATTTTACTTTGTCATTTGATATGTACTATCGATGTATGTAAATACACAATCATAAATTCACAGATGTTTTATATCGGTGCATGTGTATTATACATGCACCGATATAAAACATTGCATTCATATATAACATGTAAATATTTTAAAAAATTGTTTCTATCGGTGCATGTCATATACATGCACCGATAGTTCTTTACATGCACCAATTGTACATACATGCACCGATATGCACTGTTATAAAACATTGCATTTATCCAACAAGTAAATATTTGACATTTGTTTCTATCGGTGCATGTGATATACATGCACCGGAAGTTCTTTACATCCACAGTTGTTTTCTATCGGTGCATGTCATATACATGCACCGATAGTTCTGTACATGCACCAATTGTACATACATGCACCGACATGCACTATTATAAAACATTGCATTTATTCAACATGTAAATATTTGACATTTGTTTCTATCGGTGCATGTGATATACATGCACCGAAAATTCTTTACATGCCCCAATTGTACCTACATGCACCTACGGGCTATCTACATGCACCGAAGAATTCAATTTATTAAATTCATTGTTTTAGTTTTTTAACTAATATATAATTTTCTCTCAGTTACACCTACATCATCACCAAGCTCAGAAGAAATTACAAAAAGATGGAATAAACAAACCACATATCGGGCCAACCTACAGGCAGTTATAACAGAGATAAAGGCACTTGAACTCAGTCAAGTTCACATCAGAGTGCTAATGAAGACACCGTTCTGGCCTTTACTGAACTCCATTGTTTCCAACACAATTGTCCTCGATCATTGCAAAAAGCGTGACATATTAATAAAAGACATCATTGGCTGCTTCAACAGAAATACTCAAGATTTCACATTCGGATCATATACAATGAAAATCAGGACAAGTGATGTGCGTATACTCTTTGGAATAAGAGATGGTAAAGAAGACATTGATATGCAGCTTCAGGATTACGAACGTACGGAATTCTTATATAGATGCTTTCCAGAAAAGAAAGGAGATAAAAAAGACATAAGGATGAGCAAGAGTTTAATCTACAAAAAATTGAAAATAAAGGCACAAAGCAACATTGATACTGATGTCAATGACGTTACTCGTTTGGTGACCCTATACATTCTTGCAGCCTTTTTCATATCAACAAAATCATCGAACATTCCATGGGCGTACACATCGGTTGTTGAGGATCTGGACATGATTTGCAGCTACGACTGGTCCAAACACATATTGAATACATTGCTAAACAGCCTGATGCAGCCTGACTCTGAAAAACACTCCGGCTGTGTTCTACTACTACCTGTAAGAAGTCTTTATAATCAATCTTTAAACAACAATTATTTCTTCATGTTTATATAATAACATCGATTCTATATAATTTGCAGTATTGGTTATGTGAGAGGACAGAGCTCATAAATCCTGTCCAGCCCAACCTTATCCCAAGGTTCCTTAAGTGGAATCTTGAGGATTTTTACAAAAGGATTCAAAACATTGACATCAAAGAGCTCGCCCGTGATTATGTAAGTTTCTTGTACATTCAATTTAACTATTTTGGTGCATGCAATTTAACTTGTTCTGGTGCATGCAATTTTTTGATACTGGTGCATGCAATTATATAACATGCGATGCTTGAATAAATCTTTATAATGATAATGATTTTACATGAAACCAAACTAACGATGCATGTAAATACACAAGCATAAAACAAAGTTGCATTTATCAAACATGAAAAACTTGATTCAATCGGTGCATGTAAATACACATGCACCAATTCACATTTTTTTCTATCGGTGCATGTGATTTCACATGCACCGGTAGACCATTAGTTGCCTTTATACAACATGTGAGGCTTGAATATATATTTTATAATGATTTTACTTGATATGTACTAACGATGCATGTAAATACATAAGCATTAATTATCATTTTGTTTCTATCGATGCATGTGATATACATGCACCGATAGTTCATTAGGTTCATGCAATTTAACTATACTGGTGCATGCAATGAAACTATGCTGGTGCATGCAATTTAACTAGACTTCCAACAATTCAATTGCAGATAGTAAAAAAACCTCTGCAAATTTCTGTTGAAGAAGATGAAATGCTGAATAAAGCCATTGTTTGTGCTACAGAAGCTCCAATGACATATCAACTTCCCGATTTGAATTCAAACATTAAAACAGCTGAATGTTTGACAACAGCGGACTCCACCATTGCCGGAGTCCTCATGGAACTGAAGCAACTAAGTACAGAGGAAAATATATACAATGATGAATACATTGAAATGGAGGGCAACATGGTGGATGTAGCTATTGATGAGGAACCATCCCAGAACGAAGAAAATGTCGCCAATCTGTCTGAAGAAATGAATGAACTTGATGACACACAAGCACAAGATATTCTTCAAGCTGCAGTACTTGTAACAGAGATTGAAGAATTGAAGGCGAAGCTCATGACAAAGGATAATGAAATAACAGAACTGAAGAACATTGTTGATTCCTTTGATCATGAGCAAGAAACAATTCCAACACCGCAATTTTTTGAATATGCGGAACTAACAGCCCAGCTGGAAGAAACAAAAACAAATCTTTTAATGAGAGACGAGCAAATCAAAGAAATTAAAGACAATTACGAAGATATGAAAAAAAAGAAAGATGAGCTCGAAACTATCATAACACAGCTCTATTCGGACCTTGAAAGGGTAAATGATGAGAATAATTCACTGAAAAATGAGCTTCTCAATGTCAAAGCTGTCTCCTTCATCATTAATGAGGAACAAGAACAGATCCTTAAAGAAAAGCAAGAACAAACATCCCTTGTCAAGAGGATCAAGAAAAGGGTGGACAGGCAGCAAAAAATGGAGTTGGACCACACATACCCTGATAAGAGGAAGGCAAAGAGGACCAAGAAAAACGACGAAGAGGGAAATAAAATTTTTGCAGAAATGGAATCATTACAAAGTCTGAAAGACAAAGGTACAACTAATGAGCCCGTAGATCTAGAGCTGAGAGATGATGATTTCGTCAGCGACAATAAACAAAAAGGGAAGACGAAAAAAGATAATGGACCTCTCAAGTTCAAAACCACAATGCCTGCCATGAAGCTCTTAACAGCAGATGAAAAGGCTTACATAATGAATATAAACAAGAACCATGGAAAATGGTACGTCTAATTTAATTAAACAACAATTCCTTGACACTGACTCTTCAACTGTGTGCAGGGGACTTATCTGGAAAGACAAATTCACCAACAGAAAGATATTTGTATCGGATATTGCTGAAATCCTTCACGATGTACCTCTTGCCAACGATGTAAGTCAATTGCATTATACTTTTTTAATGGTTTTACTTGATAAAAAAACATTAATTCAGATTTGGTTAATCGGTGCATGTAAATAACATGCACCAATTCACTTTTTTTCTATCGGTGCATGTGAAATCACATGCACCGATAGACCTTTAGTTACATTTATATAACATGCAATGCTTGAATAAAACTTTTATGATGATTTTACTTGATAATTACTAACGATGCATTTAAATACACAAGCATTAATTAAAATTTAGTTTCTATGCGTGCATGTTAAATCACATGCAACGGTAGACCATTAGTTGCATTTATCAAACATGTAAACATGCACCGACATAACATTAGGTGTATGTCTCGTACATGAACTACTATATATATCTGTGAAACTGATTGATCATTACTTACAGATGATTGAATCAACCGGTGCATGTAAATAACTTGTAGCAAATCAAATTTGTGTTATCGGTGCATGTGTTTTCACATGCACCGGTAGACCATTATTTACATTTATCAAACATGTAAACATGCACCGATATAATATTAGGTGTATGTCTCGCACATGAACTACTATATATCTGTGAAACTGATTGATCATTACATACAGATGATTGACCGTTGGGCGATTATTGTAAATAACCAGATTGCCAATTCCGGAAAAAAGAAGATAGCCTATGTGTTCAACAGCATGTGTTGGGTAATAAAATTCAACTATTAAATATTTTTTTCTCATTAAACAAAGTGCACTCATACCATTCAACTTTGGATATTCGTTTATCATGCAATTATTTCATACAAATTCGCAGCAATACGCAACACTGATCTCACTAGGAAGCTACTACAAAGACTCAGCAGAAAACAACATTGATAAATTCCTACCAGAGGCAATGTCATATAGGTTTTTGGTTTTTCCAATAAACACCCCAGGCAAATAAGACCACTTAAAAACACCAGGATACCACTGGACACTACTTGTCTTTGATATTCAAGAGTCAGTTTGGACTCATTACAATTCAATAAGGCCACGAATTGAGGGGGAGACAGATTATTACTTTGAAAATGCCAAATTACTGGTAAGTTTTACTTTAAATACACTTATTTTTTAAATTCAATACTTTTTATAAAATTACCAGTTGATAACAATACTTCTTCCAAAATATAGAAAGTCTACGTTGAAGAGAAGATGAAGAAAATCATTCAGGAGTCTCCCATTTCAGCAGGCATCACCTACAGTCCAAGTGAAGATACATACGAAATCATAACATTCAAAGAAGCAATGCAACAAAAGGGTGGCTCGGCAGACTGTGCCGTGTTTGTTTGCATGAACATGGAAAGAATTATGAGAGGACAAGAAGTGCCCAAGCATTCAAATGTAGATATAAATAGTATTTATAGAGCAAAAATGGTGAAAGTCATCCTCAAAAATGTATAAGACAACGATTAATACTTTGTTGTATATATATTTTGTATTGTAAATGTATAATTTTGTAAAGAAACAAACTTTTGTTATTGAATAACTGTACAGACTCATATTGGTGTTTTAGTTGGTTAATGATAAACTGGACAAAAATTGAATCCTACAAGTGCTCTTTGTTTAATTTTTATTGTGTGTGTCCCTTCGCATTCACCAAATGAGACTAACGATTCATGTAAATACACTAAAATAAAACAAAGTTGCATTTATCAAACATGAACTACTTGAATCAACTGGTGCATGTAAATAACATGACCTCTTCAATTTGTTTTGTATCGGTGCATGTAAATCACATGCATCGGCAGACCATCTGTTGCATTTATCATACATGCGAGCTTGAATATATATTTTACAATGATACTACGATGCATGTAAATACACAAACATTAAGTAAAATTTTGTTTCTATCGGTGCATGTGATATACATGCACCGATAATTCATTAATTGCATTTATCCAACATTTTCAATAGGTGCATGTGAAATCACATGGACCAATAGCCATTTAATTGCAGTTATATAACATGGAATGCTTGAATAATCTGTCTACAGGTGCATGTAAACTAACATGCATTAACATTTTGTTTCTACCGGTGCATGTATATCACATGCACCGATAGAATACACATTTTCATTTATCCATGTTCAACTTGAATCTTTTGGTGCATGTATATGACATGCACCTATATGTGAAACTTAAATCTATAGGTGCACGTAAATTACATGCAACTAATAAATTGTATGTATTTGTATCATTATGTTAAATAACCAATAACAAATCAAACAAATAATTTCTACAATTAAATTTTGTTCAACATAAACTTACAAAAAACATCAAATTGGTTCCTTACAAGTCTTCCTATTATGTCCGTATTTTTTACACCGACTACAACGCAACTGTCGAATGTTTTCACCTTTGGATCTAATTCTCCTCTTCTTTGGACGACCCGGTTGCCTTTTTGTTTGTGGTGGTAAAATATTCATATCCGTGACAATTTGAGCAAATTCATCACTTGAACGTCCTAGAATCGGAATATAACTCCTTCATAGCAACTCTTATAAGTACGAACATGGAAATATACATCAACAACTTCATCTATGGCCATCTTGTTCCTCCTAAATACAGCAATCGCATGAGGACATGGGAATCCATCAAGCTGCCACTGATAGCAAGTACACGTACGAACATCAAGGCGCACAGTAACTGAAGGATATGAAAACACCTCGAAACAACAGTTAGTAGACATCTTCACATTCCATGCACGACCTTGATTTTCCTAAAAATACCATTTCTTTTCCATCTTCGCGCACAGAACCCCACTCCATCGTGCAGCCATTGATCTCCTATCATAAAACCAGCTCATTAGCTTAACCCGGATACAATCCACCATATGAGTAATAGGCAGACCCCTTGCCTCTAATATCCACGAATTGAAAGACTCTGCTGCATTTGAATACATCTCTCCATATCGCATGCCGCATGAGTAAGCATTTGTCCATTTCTCCAAAGATAGACCCTGTAAAAACCCTTCTATAATTGAACCACCTTCTCGTTTCAAACTAGCAAGCTTCTCTGTGAAAATAGCCACCGTCAGCGAATATGCACACTCATCCAACAAGTAACACATCCTTTCCCGAAACTGGTTCGAAAAATGTTTGCCAGCATATCTGTCCCGGAGGTTGCATTTCAAATGATAAAGACAAAAAAAGTGTTTTGGAGAAGGCCAAACACAACGGGTAAAGCCTCCATCAAACCAACATTCCGATCAGATATATAAACAATATCTCCACCATTATCTACAATCTTGCTCAAACAAGATAGAAACCAACACCAATTATCAAAGTTCTCTGAGTCCACAACAGCAAAAGCCAGGGGGAACAACCCTACAATAAAATAATCAAAACATATAAAGCAAAAAATACAATTTATGTTATATGATGCACTTATATAACCTTTAGTGGTACATTTAGAGACGACAAGTTCTATCGGTGCATGTAATATACATGCACCGATAAATTTTTGGTGCATGTAAACTACATGCACCGATTCTCTATTACATGCATATGTAGTACTAGATGATAGAGAATCCTAGTACTATCGGTGCATGTAATATACATGCACTGGTAGACTAGCGGTGCATGTATAATACATGCACCGCATTCGATCCGATTAATTTTATATCATGTGGCATTTTTTAACGCAGAAGTCTATCGGTGCATGTAATATACATGCACCGACAGACTTCGATGCATGTAAAATCTCATTTATATTATAATCTTGTTGCATCTTACCTTGATTCCCATCCTTTGCAGTAGCTGACAGAAGTATTCCCTTAAAACGGGATTTCAAAAAAGTTCCATCAAGAAATAACATATGGCGACAAAATTTAAAACCATCCATACAAGCACGAAACGACACAAACAAACGGATGAATCGGTTACAGTCGTCAACTTCAAGCTCTACAAAACTCCCAACATTAGTCGTCTTCACCGCATCGATGTACCACTTCAACTCCTTGAAAGACTCATCATAATTTCCAAAAGCAGTAGAACTAGCCTTCTCCACACTTCTCCATGCCTTAATGTATGTTATATCCAACCCATAATCTTTTTTCATTAACTCCATTACAGACCTAGCAGAAAAGTTTGGATTGGAACTGACTCGTTCGCAAATAATTTCTGATATTAAATGTGAAACAATCCTTTTTTATTTGTCTTTCATGACTCGTAGACCACACATGTGAATGTTGTTCAATTTTTTTATGTAGAAAGAACCATTTACAAGTGAAATGTTGGCACTCACAAACCAGCCACACCCATCAACATGCTTCCTAGAACATTCAGCAACTACTCTATCTTTATTATTTTTCACATAGTTGTAATCAAACCCAACCTCCATGGAATATTTACTCAACTCACTTCGAAACTCTTCAACACCACCTCTAAATACTTGACCCACCCTACTAATAATTGATGACCATCCAGAACATAACAATAACTTCTCCTTGCCTTTAATATTGCATCTTCGATATTCTGAATCAAGTCCTAGACCTGATGGTGAACTGCAAATTTGTTTTGTCGATATATGTGCACCACCTGATTCTATTGATGGGTGTAAATCACGGGCAGAAATAGACTCTATAGGTTCATGTATATTGCGTATACCGCTTGACTCTGTCAAAAAGTTTATACCACAAGCAATTCTGTCTACCGGTGCATGTATGTCACATGCACCTCTAGACACAATCGGTAAACTACCAACACATTCATCAACAGACCTCAACAATGAAGCATTACCATCAACAACATGCACTGTCAACAAGCAAAGATTGATCATCTTACACAACAAAAACATATTTCTCATATCAATCGCATTACTCAAACAACAATTAGGATGCCCATCGATTGAGTATTTGAAACAAAATTCATCGGCATTCATATCAGACCACTTAGCAGATGCACAGCCTATTAAATCACTGAATTCGAAACCGAGATTAACATTCAAAACCAGTGTTTCCTCTCTAAATTTCAAAAGAATCATGATTTCATTATCCATCAGAATTAACGATAAAAATCTCAGGAAAATTTGATCAATTAACAGTTAATTGAATATTGGACAGATCGAACAATCTAAAATCAGAAAACTAATTAAAACACGATCGAAATCAGCTGCTCAATGAATTAGATGAAAAAAGTTTCGGAAAACGATAATCGTTATGTTAGAAATATCAAATTTTTTATGATGGATTTTATTGCTTGCAATAGGGGTAATTTAGTAATAAAAATAGACCAATTAGATTAGGGTTTAATAAATTGGACTTATGTGAAATATGTTTTTCAAAAAATATATTTAGTTGAGGGACATGATGGTAAGACTCGAGATTTCTATTCCGTTCCTAAAAAATTATATATGGCCCGGTCCTTCTCATCCATATTGGTCCGATCTTTCTCGTGGCAATGAGTTAGGTCCACTAGGACTCGAGATCTTGCCATTATAATTTGGGCAAAATTCCGGTCCGTGTCACAAGATAATTTTTTTTGAGAAAATTACACATATGTACTACTTATCAAAATATGTTTCAACTAAATCACCCAAAAAAATCTTCTTTCAACTAAATACATCTTTTAAAAAATATCTTTCACATAAGTCTATTTTATGAAACCCTAATCTAATTAATCCATTTTTATGACTTAAACACCCCTAATCTAATTAATCCATTTTCTCAATGGCAGATTGTTCGATTGGTTGAATTGCTTTAAAATTTCAGAACGAATATCGAATTTTGTTCTTCACAAATTGAATCTCGTTGTCGTTCTCATCCTCGTCTTCAATCAATTTCTCTGGTTTTTTCTGATCTATTGCTTTGAATTGGTTTCGTCTTCTTCGTTGCGAGATGTTTCTGAATTGACGTATGATCGTACCATAGCATTCACCTTCAATTGTTAAATTTTTTTGCTGTGACGCATCGTAGCTTGCAATTGTGCCAAATTTTTCTGCGATCTTGTGATGTTTTTGCTGCGTGAATTCTAATATCAAATCTGCAAAAAAAAAATATCGTTTTTCTTCTGGAATATGGCGACGGCAAAGGACAACAGTTGAGGAATTGAATTCTTCGTCGTGAATTAATTCCGATAGTTCGTTTGCAATTGAATTGTACTCGTTCATTGTGCTCTGGAGGTGTTCGATTACAATCACGTGAGTAGCTGGTGTGATTGTGTACATCTTCGGTGTATGAATAAAAATTAATCATGCTGTGTATGAAAAATTAATCATGCGATGCATGTAAAAATGTATTCATGTGGTGCATGTAAATTACATGCGCCCTAGTTTATCGGTGCATGTAATTACATGCACCGTTAGTCTACCGGTGCGTGTACTTTACATGCACCGCTAGTCTATCGGTGCATGTAATTTACATGCACCGATAGTCTACTGGTGCATGTAAATTACATGCATCAGTAGACTCAACATTTGCATTGGTTCTCAAATTACATAATAAATAAGAATCATATAGTAAGTGTTAAAGACGATCACAAATAACACTTAAAATTAATACATGGTTGTGTAATACATTATCATTTGAAAAATAATAGAATTTTGTTATGAGATTATGCAATAATTTATCATATAGTATATACTCATCCATAATAAAATTTAATTCTAAAGTAATATATTGTATCTTTAATTTGTTATAAGATCAATTGTAAAAATTATAGAATGAAAATTAATTCACATATTTTTGATTTGATCATTGTTATTTAGTAATTAGATAAAAAAAATCGTATATTAGTGCATCTCCGCCTATCGGTGCATGTAAATTACATGCATCGATAGATTTTAGCAAGTCGGTGCATGTGAATTACATGCACCGCTAAGTCTATTTTGGTGCATGTAAATCACATGCACCTATAGACTTATACTATATTTAACTAAAACATAGCCTTTTTATATATAATTTTGAATATGTAACATTTTTTCTCATTATTTTTTTTAATTTAATAGCAAACTGAAATAGAAGGCTTGAGATGTGAAATAACAAACTTAATAAGAAAGCAAAACATAAGTCTAAAGATGCATGTAAGTTACATGCACCAATGAGTCTATCGGTGCATGTGAATTACATGCACCGATAGACTCATGAACTGCTAGTGCATGTAAATTACATGCACCGACAGTCTATCGGTGCATGTAAATTACATGCACCGATAGACTCATGAACTGTCGGTGCATGTAAATTACATGCACCATTGAGTCTATCGGTGCATGTAAATTACATGCACCGATAGACTCATGAATTGCCGATGCATATAAATTACATGCACCAATGGTTTCAATATCATTACATTCTCAAAATTTTCATTCAAACAATTGATCGAACATCTCAAATACATTATAATTTTGAGTTTTACATTAAAAATCTACAAATAATCATTACAATAAACTTGAAATTCATAATAAATATAAATTTTTCATCAAACAATTGATCGAACAATTCAAATATATTATACTTTTACGTTTCACATTAAAAATCTACGTACAGACATTACAAAAAAATTGAAATTCATAAGAAATAGAAAACAAAATCAACACAATCGGTAAATAGATGATAAATAGAAGTGCGATGATTTTGTCTTCTTGCACAACCTTTTTGTTTTCGTTTGACCAGTGCGCGCAGCTCCGACGCCATGGGAGGAGCGACAACTTCCGACGACGGCGTTGGTGGTTGGGACATGTGGCTGATGTGAGGGTTGGAGACTAGGGTTTTGATGTTGAAGGATGTGATCCAAGGAAGACAGAAGACTATTTTGGTCATTTAGACCAAAATTGGACCTAGTTGAAAGAATTTTTTTGGGATGACTGGGCCGAAAAATCTTTTACTAAGTAGTACCGGCCCGAAATTTCCCATTTTTTTTCGACCAGTTCCACCAACATATTTAGCTTTCATTTAAGTTCATTTTAGGTCAAATTTACGAAATTATCCATCACTTTCTTCTTCATGCATCTCAAATAACGCTTCAACCTCCAGAAGGATGACGATGAAAGATGAGATCCTCCAAAAATGCAAAAGCGGTGGCGACAAATGTTTCCTCCTTCACATCATCCATGGGCTCATATAAATCCGACCGGAACGCATCTGTTGTGAATATTGAAAAGTGTAAATGAGTTTATGACTGTTGTGAAGATTGGATAGTGTAATGGGTGTATGGTTGTCGCAAACTCAAACTACAATGTATTTGAGATGTTCGATCAATTGTTTGAATGAAAATTTTGAGAATGTAATGATATTGATAATGACTTACTTAAATTAGTTCAATTTTAATGATGATTTATTGGACGACTGTTTAAAATAGCCAATTGCTAGTTCTCAGCATTATTTTTTCTTAGCTTCCAAACTTTATCATATGTGAGTGAGAGGTTTCCCAACAATACTGATAATGGATGAGGGACTACAAATATGAATGTTGTAATGCTCAGAATATTTGATAATTATTCATTTGATCTAGTTGTGGTATTTAAATAACATTTAAGGATTTAAATTATTTAGCATCATATTTTGGACCCGGGTCCAATAAATAAATCTTGGTTGAGCTTATAGTATTAATCAAATTCAATGAGATTTCTCAAATTCTCGAGAATGTTATTTCAGTCCGAAATTTGAAATAAATAATTTCGGGAGAATTTGTACATTGAGTAAACTTTAAGAAGCATTTTAAATCTTTTGGTAGATGTAGTAGGGATTTTAATTAGAGGGAAGTGTATAGGTATAAAATTAACTTAAAGCAAGGGATGAGATACAAAATAATAAAACACACACTCCACCTTCTAACACACACTCAAAAATCGGATTCCTCATTTTCCCCACCCTTTTCTTCACGCCGTCCCCAAACCTTCACCCAAGTCCGCGATTTGTTCCCTCCATTGAAGCTCGGTTTTGCGCAGACATTGAAGGGGTAGCTTCCCTCTTACCCTAATCACTCTTTCCATGGTTGTTTTATGAAGAATTGGTTCGATTTTTGCTAGCTTTATTGAAGGGTTTGTTATGTGGTTCGATTTTTGGGCTTATTGATAATGTTTTGTGTTGTTCTTGTCCATCTAAAGATTGTGTGCAGATGTGTATGCGTGAGTGTGTGCAGCTGCGTGTGCGTGTGTGTGCAGCAGTGTGTGCGTGAGTGTGTTTCTGCGTGCGTGTGTGTGTCCAGCATGTAATTGTGTGTGTAGATGGTGTTTATGCAAGTAATTATGTATTCCTACATGTATTGAAGTGTAAATGTGTTAAGCATATACATTTATGTGGCTAGATTGTAAGGACCCTAGTTCCTTAAGTGCGGATTAAAGGCGTAAATAGAGCTAACATGCATCTAAGGAGTATAAAGTTCGTGTTGATGCCTTGAGCTGTTAAGATTACAGTGCCAAAATAAAGTTTCCAAAAGGGATTAATTACATTCCCAGCCAATTGAATGTTAATCCTATAGCTTTACACCTAGAGTAGAGACAATACAAAAGAATTATGCCTGCTACACCAAAAGCACTCCTCACAAGCTCACCGCATCAACCCGCCTTAGCCCTTCCGCCCAAAAGTACCTACATGAACAACCCCAAAACCATGATGTAATACCCCCGAAATGTTTATATGTTATGTGCTATCATTCACGGTTATGATATGTTTAAGGGTTGTGGTACATTTAAATTGGGGGTTATATTTATGTTATGATGATATGATTTAGGGGGCATGTTAGGTGTTTTAAGGGATGTATTAATTAAGTAATGTTATGAAATATCGCGTGAGGATATTTTAATACATCGTACTAAAATACCGGGACACAATTAAACACCACATGACACCCCAACCCACACCACCCCACCCCCAATCAATCAGCCACCCTCCCCCACATGGCAACCCATCCCCCCCACTTGGTTCAACCCATGCTCCCACTCTCCTCATTCAATCATTCCACCTCCCACCTCCCTTCTCTTCCTTCCTCCTCTCCATTTCGTCCCTGGTAAGCAGCTTTAAGGCAAGGAAAGAGCTTGGTAAAGGTGCTCAAAATCTTACCAAAAGAGGAGCAAAAAGGGGTAAGGTTATAAGTACCCTGTTTTCTTAAGAGTTTGGGTGGGTTGAATGTTGGTGGGATGTTTAATGGCATGCTAGCTTAGGTTTTGTTAAACCTTCGATTTAAGTACTTTCATGGTGTTATTATGAAGCTCCTAGCATGTTTCTTGAGCATGATGCATGTTTAATTGGGTGGATTTGTTGGTATGAAAAGAGGTGCTCGAAAATTCTGGAAAAATTATGATACCCTGTTTTTCAGAGAGATTGGGTGAGTACTGTTAGAGTTGGGCGATTTTGATGCATGTGGGTTTAAGTTTGGGTGGAACTTCGATTTGAATACATTCATGGTAGTATATTGTAGCCCTTAGCATGTTTGTTCAAGCATGTTATATGTTTTATGTTGAAGTTTGGATGGTATGAAATGAGGTGCTTGGTAATTCTGGAGAAACCGCGCACACAGCAGGTGGCGATCGATCGCTACAAACGCAGCGATCGATCGCCGAAGACCAGTAGCAAAAATCGAAGGCAGGCGATCGATCGCCATAAATGGTGCGATCGATCGCCTCGAGCCAGTGAAGTCCGGCGATCGATCGCCTCAATGCAGCAATCGATCGCCAGCTGCTGAATAGTAAGAAATGATGTTTTTGTTGGATTTTGGTATTTGAACTATATTTGGCTTCTAATATTGATTTGTATGGTTGTGTAGAACCATCCCAGGTACCAACAACTTCAAGGAGATAAAGTTCTTCAACTTCTCCACTTTTGAGCTTAAGGTACGTAAGAGACATACGGGCATCGGACGGTAAACCACACTTCTATACTATGACTATGCAATGGTTGCATAGTAATTATGTAATATGATGATGCTATGATGTTTATGATAAGTAAAGATGATATGATGATGATGATGTATGTATGTTAAACTATGTTATTGGGAATGGTAGGGTGTTCCGGTGTTGTTATGGGCAAGCGAGGAAGGTACTTATCGCTGACATAGCTAGCGAGGAGATACATCCGCTATCAAGGTGTAGCGAGGGGTTATCACAGTACCCGCTATATGTCGAGCGAGGGGGCCACTTGTGCCGCTGACATAACAGGACCCGAACATTCACATTCCTAATTAAGATTGTTGATTATGGGCATATAAGTGAAGTATGATGTTAATCCTTTATGTTAAGATCTAATGATTATATGCATGAATATTTGAAACAGGGACAACAAAAGTGTGATATCCCCGAAATAATTGATTGCAATTTGGGCATTAATTGTGTTTATATGATTAATTATGGTGGTAATTAATTATGTGCTGGGTTTATTTATCATGTTGAAATGCTTAGTCACATGGTAGGCGTGACCGTGAATGCATTTCGGGGTGCATGTGATGCATATTGGATAATTGGGTGTTTTAATGACTTACATGTGTTGGTAGTCATTTATAGGTGAAACATGCATTTATTTGAGATTGTGGAGCATTGTGATGTAATGCTTTTAAAATATCATGTTGGGGTGTTTTATACACCATGGTATTGTGGAATGCATTTTATTTTAAACAACCCACTTTATACCCCCCCAACCCCACAATACCTTCACTTTTTAACTTTCCCATATTTCACCTCCCAAACCCTTCCTTCTCTTCATTTTCGTTTTTGTGCAAAAAGGTGGAGAGGAATCCTTTCAAAAATTTGATTTGTGAAGTTTATTGGGAGATTTGAAGTCCCAAGAGGTATGGATGCCTCCATGTTATTTTTGTTGTGTTTGGATTGGATTTAAAATGGTTTTAAAGGGTTTTGGAAATGGGTTATTTTGGATTGGTATCATTTTTGGTTGGGTGTTGGATTTTTGTGTTGCTTGAGGTGTATTTGTAGATTTATTGTGTTTTTTTATGTTGTTGGGTTGGTGGGAGGAATATTGGTATGAGTTTAGCATGGTTTTTGGTGTGCATTAATGGTGGAAATCGCGAGTCTGTGCGAGGCGATCGATCGCCTGAAATGAGGCGACCGATCGCCAACAAGCATACCAAAATCACAGGGTAGGCGATCGATCGCCTGAAATGGCGCGATCGATCGCCGAGGGCAGTGTCCAAATATGAGGTAGGCGATCGATCGCCATGTTTGGCGCGATCGATCGCCGCGAAGCATAATTTTGAGGCGATCGATCGCCTCAAGCGAAGCGATCGATCGCCAGCAGTGGAATTTGAAAAATGAATTCTTTTGACGAATTTTTGGTATTTGACTATTATTTTGCTTCTAATATGGGTTGTGTGATTGTGTAGAACCATCCCAGGTGGCGACGCAATC